>JAUPMG010084489.1:0-12743 GCA_031762675.1 Pachysandra terminalis | reverse complement strand
CTTTCTCTACTTATTTAATTATTAACCACCCTTAATCTCACTTAATTCAAGCTAATACCAAGCTATTAATTATGATTGATTCATATAAATTTATGAAAAATCCTAATAAGGATCCGGGTCACTACACAAAGTTATGTATCATGTAAAGGCATGTCCTATTAAGGAATTGCCAGGGGTGGCTGCTGTGTCTACCTTAACATTTCCTGTTCATTCTCTAATATTCGAAGGAACAAGAGAGATTATTTCTTCTTCATCATGCAAGAAACAGAAAAGATATGAATCATCTTGAATATTTCAAAGAGGAATCTTCCAATGAAGAAATACTTACATCAGAGACTGGGAAGACAGTCATAACAGGCTTTGGAGAAAGAATTTCTCCTTTAAGGCCCTCTGAAATATCTCTCCTTACCTCTCTCCCAACAGTTCTACTGCTGGAGGTTATTATGGTTGGGGCTGGAGGATTAGAAGGGGGCTTCTGGATTCTCATCCCCCCTCCTTCAACTAAAAGAGGTGGAACTGCAAAACAAAAGATGTACATCAGCAAAGAATTGTCTAAGTTATATAAGAGCAAACATACTTGAGCTTACCAAAAACAAATTCCTCAGGAAGCGGAGGAGGAACTTTGCTGGTTGGGGTCCCCGGCGGTGCCTTCTTTTTTGGCACACCAACTTCATATGGTGATCCCTGCTCCATCAAGATCTCCTGATACCATATAATAGAGATCTTGACTGCTGCAGTGTCACCCTCATCACGGCCCACGCAATGTCTTCCAGCTGGCGCTTTCTGCACAAGCATATTTATAAAAAAGGTCAGAGCATAGATAAAGATGTAGCAGAAAAAAGAAAGTAGGGCCACCGTTGTCTTTATTTTTCCAACGCGCTCCTTCAAAGGAGCCTCCAGAGCATCCGAAGTCACAGCTTCCTTCGGAGCTACCGGGGCCTTCGAAGCCACCGGAGCCTTCAAAGGTTTACCCTTACTGCTCTGTAGAACCAAGGATTCAGCAATAGGGCCTGCCTCATCACCCTCCTCTTCCTCCTCTTCTCCCTCTGCAGGCTCAAGGCTAGCTGCAGGAATCTCTTCTGAAGCTTCCTCTTCATCACTCAGATTGGCGTGTTCAATAAGGATATGACTAGGGAATTTTTGAGGAACAGGGTGTCCCACATTCGTAGAAGGCTGATGATTCTTACGCAATGGTCTCAACTTTTGCTCCTCCTTGGCTTGATAATCTGACTTGGATTGCACTAGAGGATTGTTGTAGAAGGTACAAAGCCTTTCAATTACCTTCTTCCATAGGAGGCCCACCACAAGGACACCCTCCAATCTTTGCCCGGAGGAGCAGGACAAGCCTCCCAGCTTTCTGTCATCTCTTGATGACCAAGCACCAGGGAAAACCTCTCTCTTATATGAGCAATGGAGAAGTCACTAGTCTTCACCCTTGTTGGGTTCCAGGAAGGAATGTTTTGATCCATTCCAAACAGTCACAGCACCTAATGGTGATTATATACGGGATAAATGCTCCCATATTTCCTAGTCATGCCCACAGATAGCTGGGGCGAACCATCACCAAATTGTTTTTTTCTTCCGTATGAAGGAGGGCCCAATCCTTCGCCTTCACAAAAGACTCGCCTTCAAGCATAGCCCCCTTGGGCTGAAGCGGCCTTACTGTCCCTCAGCGGTATGGGTGGAATTCAAACTCCTCCTCTTGATTCAACACTGAAGACGAGGAGACGTTCGCCTTCGGCTTGGTCCTAGACCATACTAGTGCCCTGGGAGTTGCGTCAAGCCCCAAAGAGCCAAGTCTATCATTGACTTTATTAAAGTCAAGAAGGCCGTACTTCCTGAGCCCCTCCCACAAGAACAACTGCAGAAAATTGGCATCTACCAAAGTCTCCACCAATCTCTCACCCCAACTTCTGGCCATATCCTCACGAAACAGGTCCAGATGCTCGTACTATATTCCCAGGAACGGGGGGCCAACAACACTCGATGTCCCCTTGCTATCTTTATTGCAAGGGGACATACCCACTCCATTACCCTCTCAGCAGGGTATCCTTCGAAGATGAACCTCGACAGTTAGAAGGCAATGAACGCATCCAAGTGAACGGAGTTGTTCCTTCCTTCTCCCCAATACCTCAAGATAGAGGTGGCGTTAACCTGTACAGGTTCATCTTCACACCAGAAGTACCGGACCCACCTGGCGAAGGTGTGCTTTGAGCCAACGCCTTTGCCCTTCGCCTTCACCTTCAACTCCCCCAGAGACTTCGTCATGCACATCTTCAGAAGGTCCACTGCGCCCTTCTCATTGGTAGATAGCTTGATCTCACCAGGGTTAACCTCCCCCAGCACAGGGAGGTACTGGAAAACTTCTACGTCCTCCAAAGTCAGGTTAATCTCCCCGAAGGCCGTAAAAAATACATGGTCCTTCGAATTCCACCGAAGGACCAACTCCTTCAAGCCTTTGTAGTCTCTATGGAATTATCTCATAGATATTTGAACCGCCTCCAACACACCAGCAACGTCCATCAGTTTCCGATATTCTACATTCCCCATTATGCTCTCACACCAATTAGACCATCCCTAAGGAAGATTGAAGTGAGAGCAGAAGCCGATCTCGAACAAAGGATAATCACCTCTCTCACTATGGAAGAGAGGCACATAATCCACCTTGGAGAAACCCACGTCCAGCCAAGTCTTCTCAGTAAAAGGGCTGAACAGAACCCCTCCCTCTTCAACAGTATCAATTGGCGGATATCTTCCCGTCACTGTCTAGAATTGTCCAGATGAGACCACTAACTTCTTTGGGGAAGAATCAGTGGCCTTTTTGCTTGAGGAAGCACCCTTTCCACTCAAAGGAGTCGTTTCAACAATAATTTGAACTTTGAAGGAAAGAAAGGAAGAACTTAAGGAGACAAGAAATCTTGGAAATTCGAGTTGCAGAAGGTTTTCTTTCCCTTAAAACTTCTAATTATAGGCAATGACAGCCTTTCCATCTCCCAAGAGAAATTCAAACGTTATTCGGCGCTTCATGTACATCCATGGCAGTAATCATGTAGTATTTAATGCTGCATCGCGTCTGATGTTCAGCCATTAATACACCTCACCTTGAAATATACAACATTTAATGCCCGCCATTCTCAAGGTACGATCTCCTGCTTTTCTCTCTAGCGTAAGAAAACGAGACCGGGGGCTAATGATGATCTGACGGTCTAATTAATCCCATTAGACACGTGGCACCATCTTAACACGCGCGTGCACGTTTATGATATGTGGTCGCAAGCACTGTATCATTATTAATGTAGTTACCTGCTCCCTCACCTACTTTACACGTGTGAACTGCAAACGACGGTTGCACGCTAATTGGGCCACATCAGCTGTATTAATGATATCCTGGCCTGATCAAGGATCTTCAACCGTCCTTATCCTGTTGAGGTTAACTTCATTTAAAAATAACCCTCCGAAGGATAGAACAGACACTTTAAACCCGACATGGGCTAACCACCCTCAGATGGTCTATTCAACAAGGGTTAGTAATCCTCAAAGGATTGTGGGCCTGTCACCCTCAAAGGACCAAGGATTTTGTCCCCTTCGAAGGACAAAAATATGGTTTGTCACCCTCAATTGACTCTTCAACTTAGTAACTTCGAAGAGACCTTCGAATTCATACTTGTTCATCCCCAAGAAACATCTTCGGATGACGTTTTACATTACATTTGCCAACTTCAAAGGAAATCCTCAGGGAAAGTCCTTTGAAGGCACATGTATACTTCCATTCCAAGAAGTCACCTCCGGATGACATCTGTGGACTTCGAGGGATTTCTTATTACACTTTACTTTAAAGGTATTTCGAAGGAAACATATTTACTTTTGATTTCACTAAGTTCAATTCAAAGACACTCGAATTGGTTGCTTGGTCTATAAACTTGAAGGAATCTATAATGACTCTTCCTTACAGAGATTATTGATCATGAAAACGAGTTGCCTACTAAGAAACTTAAATCTATGTACTCTATATGGGTAGTCCGAGAATATACTGGTCACCTTGTGATGCATGTAGTTATTCTGGCTTCCTTCGAAGGAATACAGAGTAAGCTACCAAAAAGGGTTCCTTCAAAGTGAACGAAGGCCTGAAGAATATGTCTGTGGAATTTGAATGACTCCTTTATTTAAAGATGATTGTAATAAATTCCCAATGACATGTGATAAAACGTCAGCTACTTATAATATCTGTTATTTATCTTATCTGAGGGATTTTTGTCTTATCAGGCATGGCGGCATAAGAATGGAAACATTGCTTTTTAGATATTTATGCATGTCATATGATCCTTGATCATCTAGAATCTAAAGCAACCCATCATAGTGCAAGTTCACATATTCGAGTGACTCACCTACTTTCCTTCTGGAAATAACTTTGGCATGTTGAATACGCATAGATTTGGATATGCATTGCTACATGGGGACATTTCCGACCTCCTCTCTAGACACTTATCCGAATGACACTTGTCCTGATCTGAGATGATATTCTTGGATACTTCTCCCTATAAATAGAAAAGCATGCCCTTAAATCAAGACTACTGGACAACTAACAGACTACTGAAAATTTGGAGAAAAAACAGTGAAAAGGACCAATCATAGTCACGAACAACTCTTGGGTACGTGATATATATACGGTGTGATAACTCATCATATCTTCCCAGACCTATAAAATAGACTTCGAGTCCTTCGAATTCCGAGGTTTCTTGCTCTGTGGTATGTATTATTGTTGACATAACCAGTACTTCGATATCCTCTCTCCTTGCTCCTCTCTTTGTTTTATTCACAGGTTATATTTGAGAAGAAACGCTCTTGATAGAATGGCTGCGTGACGGTTTCGGCTATCTTGAGACAGACTCACTAGACTTTAATCTCTGTAGATGCAATTGTATCGGTGAATTCTAATCTTATCAATCAAAGTATTCGAATTCCCGCTTATTACAAATTCTCCGTCACCAGTACTATAAAATTATAATATTTTTATTATATTCTTCATATAAGTTGATCTGGATTGGGCTTTTGGCTTGTACAAACTTTAGCTCGAATGCCGCCCAAACTCAACTTCAGACTCAAAAGTGATCGTTGACCAAACCCAAAATAACTCACGAGTTCGACTCCTACATGGGTTGGGTTAGAAAGGCTGGGCCAATCCAGCCCTGATTATATTGTGAAGATTACACAAAAATTACAACCATGCTAAGACTCAAGAGAAAAGTCACACGACCACTCTCTATAATTATCATGTTCTAAAAACTTGGAGAATACACCTTTGACAAGAGCCAATAACAAGACGCAATCATCCCAAAGCAGTCCAAAGGTTCTCATGAAGCATCAGGTATGGGGTTCAATTCTGCGGGGAGCTGTTTCACTTAGGGCCACTGGAGGTTTACCTGGTCGTTAACTTCAAGGCCCTGGGGATTAGTCGTGGTGCCCGCAAGCTGACCCGGACACCCTAATTATCCAAAAAAAAAAAGAAATCCAAACGCTCTCCCCAAGAAATACCAACCCAAAGAACAAACTGGACCATCTCTAACTTAAGGTACACTCCAAACTAGCTCTAAAACCTCTCATCCATGAACACACATTAATTTTATTTTTGATGAATTAGGATAATACTGATGACCCCTAATTTTTTTGCACACACGTGGCGCCATGTCATTAGCAACACACACATGGCACACATTTATCGGTGAGATATCATAGCACTTTTTTTGACTATTTGTGGCCTGTGAACACTGTTCATGGCATTGTTCATGCCAACCTCGAGACACTGTTCATGCCAACCTCGGGGGCACTATTCACGACACTGTTCATGCCAATCTCAGGACACTGTTCACTACACCTTGCATTTACTGGTTAATATCTACCTTCTTATTGTGATGTGATAGGACAAGGGATGTCTTGTCGAGTCTTTCAAGAGAGAAGGCTTTGGGACTCTAACCAAAGCTGACTTCCTTTTTAGAAAGAAAGGGGGAGACAAAAGACCTTTGGGGGCCTCTTATAAAGGTTTACTCCTTTAGTGTAAGAGAGGAAGGAGGAGTCATGTCAGGTCTTTCAAGGGAGAGGGGGATAAATAGGGAGGGATTCTTTCTCAGAACAACAAGAAGGAATGGAAGGAGATGAGGGGACTTCCTTCTTCAAAGGGGAAGCACACAGAGAAGGCTCTGACTCGATCATGGAAGACAAAGAAGAGGGAGGAGAGGTTCTCTTCCAAAGCCATCATTCACCTTTTTCTCCTTTCATCTCTCATTATCATATCTTGTAACATTCTATCATGTAATCCATCATGTAAATTTTTATATTTTAATGAGAAGGATGAACGCCTAAAGGGCAACCCATGGATGTAGGCACCTTTGCCGAACCATGTAAATCCAGTCTTTATCTTCCATTTTCACATTTCCATGTTGGATTCGACATAGCGCCGTCCGTATGGCCGACTTTATGGTTTAGGCGAACGGTTGGAATGCTCTCGGACCTAGAAGACCTTATCCACCTTAAGAACTGGCTAAATCAAGGGATTATCGGCTCAATCGGCCTAATCGTGCTTAAATAACGATTATTGACAATTTTACCGATCAACATTTTGATTACTCCGCTGGGGAGCTTCATTCTATGTTCTTCTCCAACAAATATTTTTTTAGATTCTGATTACAGAACTGATCTCGTGTTTTGTGTGTTCCATGCATTTTTGAAGTTTTGATAATCTCCTTTACATTTTGGTTTTTGAAACTCGAGCTTTTCCTCTTGATCCTCGCATCTTGTTTATTATCGCATGTCAATTTTTAGTGCAAAAGCACTCGGACAGCTGTTCAGTGCACAAGTTTTACCGCAAGCTTGAATTTGCTTTTCTTTTATCGGCTTATCTGTTAGTCAAAACACTCCTGTGGACATATTTGATTTGCTTTATAATGTCAACTTTACATTTAAATATAAATATATATATATTTTGATAACGAATTTTGATCTTCGAGTTGCCCTTTACATCTGCCTCGGGCGTCGATTTCAGTCTATTCCCTGGGATCTCGCTTCCCAAACTCACTGTTCTAAGTTGCAACAGCCCTCTGTTCAGTAATATCTCAATCTCTCTCATCGACGAGTTACCTCCTCGTTAAAAACATTTGAAGGATCTTGGATTTTAATCTTCAAGAGGTTGTGAAGTTTGTTGTGATTTAATTTATTGGTGATTTCCTGATCATTGTAATCAGTTCTTTTGAATCGGTTTTGATCAGAATCATTTCAAAGAATTTTCCGGGGATTTGCATTTTTTTTTATTTTCTGAAGAAAAGTTCTTCTAAGAAACTTTCTTTTCTCTGAGTGCGAGTGGGGTACTGAGGAGGTTATTGGGATGTTCTCTTGACCAGAATTGTTCATGCTTCTCAGGAAAGCTATTCTGTATTTGAGTCGAAATGCTCTAAAATGTTTCTGTTTAATGCGGTTAGGCTTTTTGTTCAGTTCCATCTTCCTCTTCCGATCTAAATGCAAATTGTTTTGATCTGTTTCATTTGTTTAGTCTCTACAAGTTCTTTCGGCTCATTTCACCCCTCGAGCTAGTCTCCTCTGAGTTCTCGTCTCCCTTGGCTACGCTCTGTTTCGATAGAATCCCGGTGTGTCGATGCCGGTAACGGGTTGCGTTACTTCAACCTCCCCAGGGTGAACGTATACCGTATTCTTTGCCTACGCCGCTAACGCCAACATTATCTCCTTTCCCGAGCTCTCCCTTTGAGCTCCTTCACTCTCCTCGGCTCTCTCCGAGCCTTGACTCGGTCTCAATCCCGAGATCCGAGAATGATTTGAGATGCTTTTCTAGCTCCTCCCGAGTCTCGTCTTGGTCTAAATCTCGGTGCCCCTGGCCCTCGTCTCTTTGCACTCTCCCTCTCTCTGCTTTCTCTCTCTTTCGGCGTCCCACCTTGAGCACGCATCGAGTTTTCCACCTCCCGAGACGCCATCACTTTCCCTCCCCTGTTTTCGGTCGTCTTCCCCGTTTGATCTTGCTGCTCCTAACGTACTGCACGCACCAAGCGCTGCCACCTATTCCCGCCTGTGGCTGCTGCTCCTGCAACTCTCACACCACCTTCCTCCCGTCTTTCCCTCTTCTTTCTGTTGCTGCTGTTGCAGCAACACCCCCTTCATCTCTTTCGTTCATTCCTCTCCCTCCACGACCACCCGCGTCTCTTTGTTCTTCTTCTTTGCCTCCATGTTGATGTTGCCGCTGCAGCAGTAGCCATCCCTTATTTCCATCCGTGGAAACTGGTACCCCTAGATCCCCTTTATCCCTACCTCGAGATCAGTCTCTTCCCCTGAGGCTCGAACTCACCTTTTTACCGGAGCCCAAGGTAACTTTTTCCTTAAGCTCGATGATCGCCTTCTCTCTTTCTCTCTTTCTCCAACCTCAAGGGCTCAACTCGAGGACAGAACCTCGAACCTGGCTCCATGATTTGAGTTATCCTACTGGAGCTGAGCTCCCATTTTCTCACACCATCCACAAATTGAGAGAAAGTATATATAAACTTGTGTTTAATGCCGTATCCGGCGGTTTCAATCCCGATCGGATGAGTTGCGGCAACGACATGAACTCCTCAATGTCTCTGAGCGTCATCCTCGGGGGCCGCCCTCACCTCATCAGTTGGGGTAGACTCCCATCCCGCCACCCGAGACTCTTTCAACCAAGCTCGTCCCTCCGAGACTTCACAGCTCCTCGGTCTTAGCTCTGGCCAACCCCAAGTTCTCCTCGAGGTCCTCTCGAGTCTTCTTTTGGACGGAGCTTTGATCCGATGATCAACCTTCGAGCTCGAGTTTTGTTATGAGTTCCCTTCAACAAACTAGGGTTCTCTTACTTGGAACCGACCCTGTGCCAATACTCTCTTCGAGGTCAAACCCCATACTCTCTCTCGAGCTCGCTCGAGCTCTAGTTTTTGTTTTGCCATACTATTCAGACCCTCGACGAGCATCGAGTCTACCACTCATTGGAATCTCTTGGTCAAGTACCACCCTGTAGTACCCTGTATCTGATAAGGGGCAAAATGGTAATTTTGTCTTCTTGTTTCTCAGGTCGGACCGAATTAGAGCCGGTTCGGATCAGTGACGGAACCACGAGTCGTCACACCTCGGTAAGTGTGAATATTAGAATCTTTGATTGCAAAATAAATATATGCATTGTGTGTTGCATTAAATAAATAGACAAGATTAATTAATAAATCAAAGTTGTTGAGATTAGCAATACCCAAATAGGGGAATTGCTGAAATGGACTCTAATAGTCCATTAGCTTAAAGAAGATGCTAGAAGGGGTATTATGGACAATAGCCAAAGCTTCTTGAAGAAGCTAGTAGGACCATGGGATTGGTGCTCCAAATAGCACCTAACAAAACCCTTAAGCTTCTTTGAGAAGCTAACAAAAAGGGGAAAGAGAGTTTTGTCTCTCATTTGCTTCTTGGGTTCGATTGAAGGGAGAAGAAGGCTTTTGAAGAAGGAGAGCCTTGATGCCAAAATCGTAAAGGATCAAAGTCTTGGAAGTAGAAGCTTTGAAGAGAAGAGAGCTTTGGTTGGGAGCAAAGTAGCAGAAAAACGAAGAGAAGGGGAATTAGCCTTGCTAAGATTGTCTCTACAAACTCAAGTAAGTAGGCTTTCTAATCTAATAGAAGATTTAGGTTTTTACTTGGTTTTAATTTATGAGGAAATGTTAATCTTGAAAGAAAATGATTTGCATGTAGTTGATTCATCATGTAGAATCATTATGTTGTGAAAATGTTTGAATGCATGTGTGAAATGTTCAGATTTTCAGTTTTATGTGAATGGGTTTTGCCCAGATTTTTTTTGTATGGTATGAAACGTGGGTTGTGTTCAGTTTATATGAATGGGTTGTAGCCCAGAAAATTTCTGGTATATAAGGTGGGCTATGCCCAGATTTTTGGATGTATGTAAGGTGGGTTACGTCAGATTTTTGTATATGTAAAGTGGGCTATGCCCAGATTTTTTTAAGTATAAAACGTGAATTGCAGATTCAGATTTTTGTTTGTTTGTATAAAACATGGTTTGCAAATTCAGCTTATTGTTGTATAAAACGTGAATTTGCTGCCCAGAGTTTTGTGTATAAAAGGGTGGTTTGTTGCTAATTTTTTTGTTCTGTAGAAGATGGGTTGATGCCCAATTTTTCCTGTTTTATACAAGGAGGATTGTTGCCAATTTTCTGTCTTATAGAAGATGGGTTGATGCCCAAATTTCTGTTTTAGACCTTGTCGTTTATGCCCAGTTTTGGGTTGTTTGAAATTGTTTGGGGTACAGGTTATATGTTGCACTAGTGGATGTTGAGATGCCATGAGAAGGAAAGCATGAATTAGAAACACAATGCTTCCATAAAAATGTTTAAGTGAATATTGAGATGCCGAATGCTGAAATGTGATGCATGTCCTAATGTAATGTCATGCTTATTTTATTGTTCGTTAATCGCATATTAGCATGTATGAGATTGTAAATTACCATGCTTAGAAAATGTGATAATGAACTCATGAAGAATGCATTTTGGCCATATACACATACATGGGGCGGGTCACATTTGATTAGAGACCCTAAGTGCATTAGAGTGGATTACTTAAGATTAGTGATTCCAAGTTATCAACCCTCTATAGGAAAGGGTTGAGCTGTGTAAAAGGTGGATTGGAGAGATGGTCTCAGCACCTGTAGTTATAAAAGGGTGGAATGGAGATATTGTCTCAGCACCCGGTAATGGAATTGCAGAGGGGAGTAAGAATGGTCTTAGCCCTCGAACGTAAAAGTGGGGGGTGAGATATTGTCTCCGCCACTATTCTCAGACAAAAATAAATGCTGGACATAGTAATCCTATGGGTTGAAAATCCCTAAAACCATGCCGTACACATGAAATCGACAGCATCTCAGACTTGACGATCCATTTCAGATAGAAATGGTGACTAGGGATGCTGATTGGGTCTGATGCATAAGATAAAAGAGTAAGGAGCACATATGTTGGCATTATTGGCAGATCCTTAGAGTATTGATTTTCCTTGACTCAGTATATGCAAGGAAATTGTGAGTAAGTGACTAAGAGGAAAGCCACGCTAGTAAGTGACGCGAGTTAGTCACTAGACACTGGGATTGGGCATGTCCCGTAGAAATTCATGTATGGGATACATAGTATGTGTGCATGATCATGTGAAGACCTAATTGGTCTATTATGTTAGATTGTTTACTTGCTGAGCTTTTTAGCTCAAGCTATTCCGTTGAACAATTTTTCAGGGCATAGAGACCCACATGTTGCTCCTCCAGAAGGAGTGCCTGCCGATGATGATTATGACGATGGTCAGGACGACCACGGTTACTACCTTATGTGAACTCCATATGAGCTAGGGTGGTACAACTTTTTGACCAGATGTAAACATAGTGATGTATTTTGATGTATACATTTTGGATTATATTTTGAGGTGTACATGGACATGTATTATTTGTTTTGTACATGTTGTATATACTTGGTCTGGTGACCATGGACTGTATACTTTGGACTTGTACTATGGACTGGACCATATGATTTAGTCTTAGTGACTATTTGGGCATTTAGCTTATAAATGCCTAGTTGGAAATGAAATATCAGGTTTTGATCTGTGATTAATTCCGCATTATTCTGTAATTAAAGTAAATCAGAAATTATATAAAGGATTAGGGTAATGGATCCCACCCTTTAATTAATTGTAATGGATAGATTATCGATTTATGAGGGTGATGTTGTCGCGTTTCGGTCCAGGATGCGCACGAGCTGACACGTGTGCGTCCAGGAGTTCGGGGAGTGACAATCACAAAGCAGGAATATTCCCGCCGAGGGACAACCTCGACGGACACTTCCGAGAGACAACCTCGATGGACACGTCCGACTTCCGAGGGACAACCTCGACGGACACGTCCGACTTCCGAGGGACAACCTCGACGGACACTTCCGACATCCTAGGGACAACCTCGACAGACACTGCCGAGGGACAACCTCGACAGACACGTCCGACTTCCGAGGGACAACCTCGACGGACACTTCCGACTTCTTAGGGACAACCTCGACGGACACTTCCGAGCGACATCCTCGACGAACACTCCCGAGGGACAATCTCGACGGACACTTCCGACTTCCGAGGGACAACCTCAACGGACACTTTTGAGGGACATCCTTGACGGACACCTCCGAGGGACGACCTCGACGGACACTTCCGAGGGAAGTCTTTTCTAGGCTAACCACCTCCAGATGGTCAAATCAAATGAGGTATTTTCCCTCCTGCTAAGGATGCATTCGAAGGAGGAATATCCCTTCCTCCTGAGACAAATTCTAGGCTAACCACCTCGAGAGGGTCAAACTCGTTAAGGGTTTGTCACCCCAAAAAGACTACGGATTCCGTCCTCCCTCGGGGGACGCAAATTTGGGTTTACTCCCCTCGAATGCTGTCTTTTATGCATCCGACTTACCAGCTGGGACTTGAAGTCACTTTCATTCATTCTCATGAACTGACTTCGAGCCATATCTTGGGACTTTCACTTCCAAAAAGCAAAATCCTCAGTTGAAAGGGCTTTAGAAGTTGAAAGAACGCCATCTTCAGACGTACTCCTTGAATGACTGATCTCCCCCGGACTTGAGAATGTCCTCTCTCTTACCTTTAGGAATTCACATGTCAACTTCTGAATTCATCCAAGTAGAAGGCACTCGGATTGGTTACTGTAGCTATAA
>JAUPMG010084478.1:0-12744 GCA_031762675.1 Pachysandra terminalis | reverse complement strand
CTTTTTACCCAATCAAATTAGAATTAATCTAGATAATTTGATAATCTTAACCCCATCAGTCCTTGAGGTTCGACACCTTCAAAATAGCTCTATCCTACAAGGATTCGTTCTATTACTAGTGGTATTTTATTATTGGATTGGTTTCCGACCACATCAGTTAGCTCTACACAATCCATCAATAGCAACTTCCTTCAAGCTCTGGTTTTTATTCTTACAAAACTCTTTTCATCTTCTAGCATCCTTCAATTCTTGCATTTAGGTCTTCTTCTTCTTCTTTTTTGTTTTTTTGATGTCTTCAATTTCAATGAGAATAAGCAATATGGAAAGAAATGAATTTGATGAAGATGATAAATATTTCTCATCATCAAGTGAGCTATCGCTGTTACCTACTGGAATCATCTACGATGAGATACTTACACTCACTCGATACTCTTCTTTACCAATGTAGATGCAGATGTAGATATTGGAAGAGCCACATCTACATTTTCTATTTCAAGCATCATCACTCCCAGAAAACTGGAATTACACCAGGTTACTTCATTCAAACCATTGAGAAATCCAAATATTTCTTAAACCTCATATTCATGTTCGAAGAAGATCACTCTTCACCTTCTTCATGCCTTTCTCTTGGTTTCCTTCCCACAATTGTTAATATCAAAGCGTCGTTTCCAAATGGTTTGATTTGTTGTGTGTGCCAAAACAAGAAAATCCCACATTACTACATATGTAAACCTGCAACACAAGAATGTATACAGAAACCAGATCCCAAGACCATATACTTTACTAAGACGATGGCCATGCTTGTTAGCCAAGCAGATGATCTCTTCTAGCGTTTCAAAATAGTTCGCTTCTCATTGCCTAGACAAGGTGTGTTGTTACGGTTCAAAGGGTAAAATAGTAAGTTCATATGACATTTCCGTCACATCCCAAACCTAGAAATCTCATTGGAGTCCCTATAGATTCGAAATATGACTGTCACCCCATTCCATATGGGAGTGGTAGTCAATACATTGCTAAACACATTGAATCCAGTAAAATAATTATAAACATCTGGAATTAAAATACTTTAAAAATATCCAATCACACAAACAGTGAAAATAAACTACTCCTACTCTCATGCTTCAATCAAAATCCTATCAACTACTCAAATCTAACCCTAACTAGTGATAAAATCAAATAAAAACCTAAAGCCAATGAATCCTATTACAAAATCTACTAAAATTATCTATTAATGTTCTCATTATAATTAATAACTTCATCATAAGCTTGTCCTTTGTCTTGATCATTATAGTCCACTTGTTCTCCATCTATAAAATCCTGAAATATGGTTGCTTGAAAGCATAAGCTACACTTAGCTTGTAAGCAAATAAATCAAAACAAAATTTAAGAATGAATTAGGGATAACCACTATCCATTAGCATTCCCATAGACAAAAACAAAATATTAATATATGCAATATGATATTCAATGCAATATGACATGTTGTAATATGCAATGCAATATGATATGTTGGTTCAATTATTAATGAATGCAATTCATGCTCATGCAACAATATATATAATCACCACGTGTGATTCAAGTACAATCAGATGAAATGCAATATGCATGTTGTTTGGGATTCGAATAGTGTATATCCGAAACCCGATCCAACCCCTAGCTATCCAAGAAGAAAACCATCCCCCGAATACACGATCAAAATAGAGGGTTATTTTACATGTGCATTGCAGTTTCAAGGGCTTGTGACCAAATGGGCACAATCTTCATACCTTATTTTTTATCATGGGAATATATCTCAAGGATTCACCAATATGAATTGTTCCTTGCGAACCATACATTAGCCGATCTACTAACAGAATTTCACTCGGTCCTTTGTCCACAAGACAAGAATTTGCCTTGCAAGACAAGAATCAAATTTGGTCTATTGGGATCACAAATCCCTCAACACATGCAAAATAGTCTATCTGGGACTTCCTCACTTATATTGAAATTTCCATATATCAATATCTCTCGGCTACGTCCATAAGTTTCAGAAATATAGAATTATGGGATCAAGTCAATGCATTAGACCCACTTAAGGTCTAGATACTTCATAGGCATATGATGTGCAATGTGTATTGTGCAATTAACTACACAGTCAATTGTGCAGCTGAACATGTGCAATCTGTAAAATATAAAGATAATATGCTTCAGATGATTTAGAATCAAAATCAAAAATAAATATGATAGGCAAACATGGTCAAAGTTCCTTAAATAGGTAATTTATATCAAACATGTATCAAAATCAAATTCTAACACCACAAACAATCTCAATTAGGTATTTTAAACATGCTGGTAAAGTTTCAAAGACATTGAACAACTTTGGCAATTGTCAATTGACTGACAGGTCTCAGTCGACGAGTTGTCTCGATCGCCTAGCCCTAGACCAAAAAACACAAAAAAAAAGCTTTAATTGGTTGGTTGGTCGACTGACAGGCGACCGACACAACCCAGAAAAGCTGTCGGTTAACTCTAGGTCGACCGACACTTGGGAATTTTCCCAGAAACTCAAAAAAATCCTCATACTTTATTTTTAAAGCCAAAATTAAATTAAAGCATTGATCATAAAACTAAATTCCAAGAAAAACCCATAATTTAGAATACCAAACAATTCACTTAACATACCTGGATCATCATATGATTATCAAACCCAGAAAACTATACTCTTGATCATACTTCGATTAAGGAGTAGAAGAAAGAGACTTTAAAGAGATATGATATGTCATACTCAAGGATAATGACATATATACATATTTCATATTGTTTTATTTGAGTACTTACCTTGAATTATCAATGATGTTGAGTAGAACATCTTCTTCAAAGTTTGAATCTTCTGCAATTCTTCAAACCCCATCCTTTGAACTTCTCCCCGGTTGTTGTACTCTTCTTCTCTCTCTTCTCTTCTCTTGGAATATGGTCCATACACTTATGTCTAGTGCTTAGGGTGTGAAGGTTGGTTTAACGTTCTTCAAAGGGCACATTCAATATTAGAGAATCTGTCATTCTTTTTTGAGGAAGAGGACTTAGGGTGTGAAGGTTGGTTTAAATCTAAACATATGACTCTAGCTATAATTGTGCTTATCAACCCTAATTAACCCGACACAAACTAACCCGAAATTGCAGTTTGGAATAGGTTGGGTTTAGGGTTTACAAAATAAAATCGATTTGATGTTTTGATTTCTTGTGTGCTTGATTTGGGTTCTTACTCTCTGTTTTATCCTTTCTTTCTTTACAAGGTGACAGATACCGTTGCAAGATTTTTGACACAAGGAAGTTCATGTGGAAGCGTTTACAAGACGTGAATTGCCTCATCTTGTCTATCACATGGGGCGTTGCATTGGCTCACACATAATAACCAGCAAATCTTTGTCTTTCATATAGATAACACGAATTAGACGACGATGACCCCAATGCCTCAATTAATAGTAGAGAGAGAGAGGGATTGTTTTGTACAAGAAAAATTGGTTGAGTGTGAAGGTGAGATAAGGCTAATCTATTCAACTAATACAAGGACTGAGCTATGGTTGAAGGACTACTACTCCAAGGAAGTATTGAACAAAAAATAACGACTCCCATTGATCTTCTTGATTGAGCAGGTCATTATATTTAGAGCAATGGTCACAAAGGATACCATATTAGTGAACTCTAAATAAGTTGGTGTGTTATCAATATGCGTACAGTTGCTTTAGGGAAGCAAAGATTGAAGATCAAAGTATAGGAGTTTGTCCATACTGTATTTAACAATCAAACATGTTTTATTGTCTGAGAGTTTGAATATTGTTGTTATAATTATACATTAGTTTTTTTTCCTTCCTTAATTTTGTGGGTAAAGGAGTGTTCTGTGTTTAGTAAATTTAGCTTAACTGTTGGATAATTCTTCAATGATTAGAAATATTGGAGAAATCTCTGACACGAGTATTTTTAATAATTATTTGTCTAATTAAGAAAAACCATTTTCTATTTGTATTTATGATAATAGTAATACTTACATATTGATCATTATTACTTTTTTATATGTGCTTTCTTGAAACCTACTAAATCATCTAAAAGCGAAAGCGAACTAATAACAGTCTTAAGAAGTACTTCAAACTTAGTAACTCTTTCTGGAGTCCTCCTAATAAATAACAATAATTGCCTAGTTTCAATATTTAATATATAATTATAATTTCATTCAAATTAAAACTTTTAACTGTACATGTTATTATATATAGTTAGATCTACACAATCCATTAGCAGCAGCAACAACTTACTCCAAGCTCTGGTTTTTATTCGTACAAGACACTTCTCAGCTTGTCGCATCCTTCAATTCTTGATTTTAGGTCTTCTTCTTTTTTTCCCCATGTCTTCAATTTCAATTAGAATAAGCAATATGGGAAGAAACAAAGTAGATGAATAAGATAAATATTGTTCATCATCAAGTGAGCTATCCCTATAACCTACTAAATTCATCTATGATGAGACACTTATAGGAGTCTCACTCGATACTCTTCTTCACTATGTAGATGGGTATGTAGATACTGGAAGGGTCTCATCTACAATTTCTACTTCAAGCATCTTCACTCCTAGAAAACTACAATAACACCAGGTAACTTCATTCAAACCGTGGAGAAATCCAAATTTTTCTTGAACTTCATATCCATGATCAATGATATCACCCTTCATCTTCTTCGATTCTTTCTCTTAATCTCCTTCCCACAATTGTTAAGATTGAAGCCTAGTCTTCAAATGGTTCGGTTTGCTGTGTGAGCCAAAACAAGAAAATCCCACGTTACTACGTATGCAAACCTGCAACACAAGAATGTATACAGATACCAAATCCCAAGACCAGATACTTTACTGAGACGATGGCCATGCTTGTTAACCAAGCAGATGATCTCTTCTGGCGTTTCAAAATAGTTCGCTTCTCATTGCCTACACAAGGTTTATTGTTACGGTTCAAAGGGTAAAATAGTAATTTCATTTTATGTTTCACTTAGCCTTTAGTTGGGACATTTATTAAGGGTACAACTTGGATCGGGCTAACCCGAACCCAACCCAACTTTGGGTCAATTTGGGTTAGGTTATATATCACATTGGGTCGGTTTTGGGTTGAAAAAGTCAAGCCGAATTAATTCGGTCCGGTTTTGGGTTAGGGCTTTGGGTAACCCAACGTAACCCAAATCCCAAATCAATATACATATATATATATATATTAGAAGTATATAAATTTTAGAATTTAGGGGTTTATAAAAACAAGTCAAACTTCTATTATTTCTAAATAAGCCCCTTGCTATAAAAGTCAAAAGGGCTCATTCAATATTGAAAAATCTGTCATTCCTTTTTTAGGAAGGGGAGTTAGGGTGTTAAGGTTGGTTAAAATCTAAATATATGACTCCAGCTATAATTATGCTTATCAACCCGAATTAACCCGACACAAACAACCCCAAAATTACAGTTTGGATTGGGTTGGGTTTAGGGTTTACAAAATAAATGGGTTTGATGTTTGGGTTGCTTGTGTATTTGATTTGCGGTCTTACACTGTTTTCTCCTCTCTTTCTTTACAAGATGATGGATACCACTGCGAGATGTTCGACTTGAGGAAGTTCATGTGAAAGCATTCACAAGACGTGAAATTGCCTCGTTTGGTCTTACTAGCTATGGGCTCTACAATACTAACACATAGGGCATTACATTGGCTCACACATAATAACCAAAAATCTTTGCCTTCATGTAGATAATGAGAGTTAGATGATGACCCCAAAGCCTCAATTACAAGTAGAGAGAGAGAATGATTGTTTTGCACACAAAAAAATTTGTTGAGTGTGAAGGTGAGGTAGGGGTAATCTATTCAACTAATACATGGATTGAGTTATGAGTGAAGGGCTACTATTCCAAGGAAGTCCGGAACAAAAGATGTCGACTCCCTTTGGACTTTTTGAATGAGCAGGTCATTATATTCAGAGCTACGGTCACAATGGATACCATGTTAGTGAGCTTTTATGAAAATTTCGTGGGTTATAACTATGAGTACAATTGCTATAGGACAGAAAAGATTGAAGATGACGGTATAGAAGGAGTTTATCTATATTGTATTTAGCAATCAAACATGTTTTAATGTCTGAGAGTTTGAATACTGTTGCTATAATTGTTCATTACTTTTTTTTCTTCCTTAATTTTGTGGTTAAAAAGAGTGTTGTGTGTTTAGTTAATATAGCTTAACTATTGGATAATTCTTCAATGATTAGAAACATTGGAGAAATCTCTGACATGGAGTATCTCTAATAATTATTTGTCTAACTAAGATACACAATTTACTATTTGAATTTATGGTAATAGTAAGATTTAGATATTGATCTTGATTACTTTTTTATATGTGTTTGCTTGAAACCTACTAAATCGTCTAAAAACTTAAGCTTACTTCAAACTTAGTAACTTTATCTAGAGTCCTCATAATAAGTAACAATAATTGTCGAGTTTCTATATTTCTAATATAATTATAATTCCATTCAAACTAAAACTTTTAACCATACATGTTATTATATATAGTTAGCTTTACACAATCCATCAACAACAACTTCCTTCCTCCAAGCTCTAGTTTTTATTCTTACAACACTCTTTCCAACTTCTCGCATCCTTCAATTATTGCTTTTAGGTCGTCTTCTTCTTCCTTTTGTTTTCTTGATGTCATCAATTTCAATGAGAATACGCAATGTAAGAAGAAACGAAGTAGATGAATAAGATAAATATTGCTCATCATCAAGTGAGCAATCCCTGTTACCTACTAAAATCATCTATGATGAGATAGTTATATGAGTCTCACTCGACACTATTCTTCACCAATGTAGAAGAGTCTGTAGAAACTAGAAGAGCCTCATCTACAGTTTCTACTTCAAGCGTCTTCACTCTCAAAAAACTAGAATTACACCAGGTTACTTCATTCAAATCATCGAGAAATTCAAATACTTCTTAAGCTTCATATCCATGATCGATGATGACCACTCTTCACCTTCTTCACGTCTTTCTCTTGATTCCTACCCACAATTGTTAAGATCGACACCTCGTCTCCAAATGGAACAATTTACTATGTGAGTCAAAACAAGAAAATCCTACATTACTACATATACAAATTTGCAACACGAGAATGGATACAGATACAAAATCCCAAGACCAGATACTTTACTAAGACGATGGCCATACTTGTTAACCAAGCAGATGATCTCTTCTGTCATTTCAAAATAGTTCGCTTCTCATTGCCTATATAAGGTGTGTTGTTACAGTTTCAAGGGTAAAATAGTAATTTCATATGAGGTTTCATTTAGCCTTTAGTTAGGATATTTATTAAGGCTACAACTTGGGTCAGGCTAACCCGAACCCAACCTGACTTTGGGTCGGGTTTGGGTTGAAAAAAGTTAGGCTGAATTAGTTCTGTTCAGTTTTGGGTTAGGGCTTCAGGTTACCCAACCCAAACGAATTAAGGAGATTAATAATATGCATATATATATATATATATATATATATATATAAATTTTAGAATTTAGGGGTTTAATAAAAAGCCTCATAAAACGTCTGCTAGTTCTAAATAATCCCCTTGGTATAAAAGCCAAAGGGCTCATTCAATATTAGAGAATCTGTCATTCTTTTTTAGGAAATGGAATTAGGGTGTTAAGGTTGGTTTAAATCTAAATATATGACTCTAGCTATGATTGTTCTTATCAACCCGAATTAACCCAACACTAACCAACCCAAAATTGCAGTTTGGATTGGGTTGGTTTAGGGTTTAAAAATAAAATCTGTTTGATGTTTGGGTTTCTTGTGTGCTTGATTTGTGTTCTTACTCTCTGTTTATCCTCTCTTTCTTTACAAGGTGACGGATACCGCTTCGAGACTTTTGACTTGAGGGGATTCATGTGGAAGCGTTCACAAGACGTGGAATTGCCTTATATTGTCTTACTAGCTCTGGGTTCTGGAATCCTATCACATGAGGTGTTGCATTAGCTCATATATAATAACCAATAGATCTTTTCCATTTATGTAGAAAACGTAAGTTGGATGATGATCCCACAGCCTCAATTGCAGGTAGAGCGATAGAAGGATTGTTTTGTATAAGAAAAATGGTTGAGTGTGAAGGTGATGTAGGGCTAATCTATTCAAATACATAGATTGAGTTATGATTGAGGGACTATTACTCTTAGGAAGTCGGAAAAAAAAAAGATATCGACTCCCTTTGGACTTCTTGAATGAGTAGGTCATTATATTTAGAACATTTGTCATAATGGATACCATATAGTGAGCCCCTAAGGTAAGTTGGTGTGTAATAACTATGAGTACAATTGCTTTAGGGAAGCAAAGTTTGAAGATCAAAGTATTGAAAGAGTTTATCTATATGGTATTTATCAATCAAACTTGTTTTAATGTCTAAGTGTTTGAATATTGTTGTAATAATTGTTCATTAGTTTTTTTTTCTCCCTTAATTTTGGGGATAAAAGAGTTATGGTGGTTTAGTAAATATAGCTTAACTGTTGGATAACTCTTCAATGATTAGAAACATTGGAGAAATCTCTTACATGAGTATTTCTAATAATTATTTGTCTAATTAAGATAAATCATTTGTTATTTGAATTTATGATAATAGTAAGACTTACATATTGTTCTTTATTACTTTTAAATATGTGTTTACTATAACTTATTAAATCTTCTAAAAGAGAAAGCGAACTGATAGCAGCCTTAAGAAGTACTTGAAACTTAGTAACCCTTTCTAGAGTCGTTCTAATCAGTAACAATAACCGCCTAATTTCTATACTTTTCATATAATTATAATTTCATTCAAACTCAAACTTTTAACTATACATGTTATTATATACAATTAGCTCTACACAATCCATCAACGACAAGAACAACTTCCTCCAAGATCTTGTTTCTATTCTTACAAGACTTCTCAGCTTGTCGCATCCTTTAATTCTTGCTTTTAGGTTTTCTTCTTATTCTTTTGTTTATTGATGTCTTCAATTTCAATGAGAATAAGCAATATGAGAAGAAACGAAGTAGATGAAGAAGATAAATGTTGCTCGTCATCAACTGAGTTATCCCTGTTACCTACTAAAATCATCTACGATCAGATACTTACAAGAGTCTCACTTGATACTCTTCTTCACTAATGTAGATGGGTCTGTAAATACTGGAAGAGCTCCATCTACAGTTTCTACTTCAAGCGTCTTCACTCCCATAAAATTGGAATTACACCAGGTTATTTCATTTAAACCCTGGAGAAATCCAAATATTTCTTAAACTTCATATCCATGAACGAAAATGATCACTCTTCACCTTCTTCATGCCTTTCTCTTAATTTCCTAACCACAGTTTTAAGATCAAAGCCACATCTCCAAATGGATTGATTTGTTGTGTGAGCCAAAACAAGAAAATCCCACATTGCTGCATATCCAAACCTGCAACACAAGAATGGATACTGATACAAAATCCCAAGACCAGATACTTTACTGAGACGATGGCCATGCTTGCTAATCAAGCAGATGATCTCTTTTGGCGTTTTAAAGTGTCCATTTCTCATTGCCTACACAAGGTGTGTTGTTACGATTCCAATGGTAAATTAGTAATTTCATGTGACGTTTCGTTTAGCCTCTAGTTAGGATATTTATTAAGTGTACAACTTGGGTCGGGCTAACCCGAACTCAATCCGACTTTGGGTTGGTTTGGTTTAGGTTTTATATCACATAGGATGAGTTTCGGGTTAAAAAATGTCAAGCCGAATTAATTCGGTTCGAGTTTGGCCTGGGGTATTAGGTAACCCAAAACCCAAACCGAATTAACTCAGTTAATAATATGCATATTTATATTAGAAGTATATAAATTCTAGAATTTAGGGGTTTATAAAAACCTCTCAAAGCGTATGTCAATTTTAAATAAGCCCTTTCTATACAAGCCAAAGGGCACATTAAATATTAGAGAATTTGTCATTCTTTTATGAGGAAGAGGAGTTAAGGTGTAAAGGTTAGTTCAAATCTAAATATATGGTTCCAGCTATAATTGTGCTTACCAACCTGAATTAACCCAACACAAACCAATCCGAAATTGTGGTTTGGATTGGGTTAAAATAAAATCGGTTTGTTGTTTGGGTTTCTTGTGTGCTTGATTTGTGTTCCTACTCTCTGTTTTATCATTTCTTTCTTTACAAGGTGACGAATACTGCTGCGAGATTTTTAACTCAAGTTCATGTGGAAGCATTCACAAGACGTGGAATTGCCTCGTTTGGTCTTACTAGCTATGGGCTCTATAATCATATCACATGGGACGTTACATTGGTTCACACATAATAACCAACAAATCTTCGCCTTTTATATAGATAGTGAGAGTTGGATGATGATCCCAAAGCCTCAATTACAAGTCGAGAGAGAGAATGACTGTTTTGTACAAAAAACAAATTGTTGAGTGTGAAGGTGAGGTAGGGCTAATCTATTCAACTAATACATGGATTGAGTTATGGGTGAAGGACTACTATTCCAAGGAAGTCTGGAACAAAAGATATCAACTCCCTTTGGACTTCTCGAATGAGCAGGTCATTATATTTTAGAGCTATGGTCACAATGGATACCATATTAGTGAGCTCTTATGATAAGTTGGTGTGTTATAACTATGAGTATAACTGCTTTAAGGAAACAAAGATTCAAGATCAAAGTATAGAAAGAGTTTATCCATATTGTATTTAGCCATCAAATTTGTTTTAATGTCTGTGTGTTTGAATATTGTTGTTATAATTATTCATTCGTTGTTTTTTTCTTCCTTAATTTTGTGGGTAAAGGAGTGAATCTAAACCAAAAATCGAACTAAATCGAAATATAATTTGAAAGATCAGTTTAATAACTATTAATGGTTATTGTATAAAAGTGAATAGATTGGCTACACCTAGGGTAGAGCTTGCACTTTTTGAACCAACCCGACAACATACCCGAGCCCTACCGGCTTAAAATTGTTTGGGTTGACTCATTTATTAATTGGATTGGGTTTTGGTTTATGTTTTCCCAACCTGTCTATAAACAGGTCAACCCGAAGCCAACCCGCCAACCCTTCAGGTACACTTTTAAATGTTCTTTTATGATTTATATTGTATTTTATAATTATTTTTTATTTATAGGTATTTTAAAACCTATTCATAATTTAAAGATAATTCTTTTTATATATTTAAAAAAATCATGTTTATTAAATATTTTTATACTATTTATTAAAATTCAGTATATTAAATGATGGTATATTTTACTTTAATTTAAAATTAAAATTGAAAGAAATTAATTAATTAAAAACTAAACGGGTTAGGCAAGTTTAACTCATTTATTAACGGGTTGGGTTGGGTTCCATGATTTCCCAATCCATTAGTAAACGGGTCTAACCCGACTCCATCCATTTAAGATAGAAACCATTTATGACCCGCATGAACCCTACCCAATCTAACCCGTTGCCAGCTCTAACTTAGGTGTGTAATTTGGCCAGTTTAGTTTGGTTTAGTGGTCAAACCAAAACTAAACCGGAATCATGTGAACTAAATTGAAAATCAAACAGAATTGAAATCAACGAAAGTAATAAACTAATATCAAGAACTAAATAATTAAAGTTCTCTGCGAGTGTAAGGACAATTACAAATTTAAGTCCTTTTTTATCTCTTCTACTTCTTGTAAATGAGAAATTTTATAGATAGTAAGAAGAAAAGGATACAAATAGAAAGAAAAAAAAATGAAAAAAAGCTTCAGACAAGGACAATTGCAAATTGAAGCCCCTTTTAATCTCTTCTACTTCCTACAAGTGAGAAATCTTATAGATAGAAAGAAGAAAATGATGCAAAAAGAGCTTCATGCATGATGGATCTCTCTCTCTCTCTCAACAAATGATGGGGTCCGTTTTGAAACGATAATTAGGGAATAAATTATAGCAAAAATCAAATTAGATGAACATTCGAAAGAGAGTTTAAAGTTGACTTATGATGATCCAAAAAGGGATGGGAACTCTTTACTAATTTTAACTCCCTTTGGGCAACCCTAACCAGGGCCAAATACTTTGCAAACTCCAACTTCCTTCAAGCTACGACACAAACCCACAAGGCTTCTTGGGCCTGGACCAACATCCTCAAAGCCCGAAAACTCATTGAACATGGTCATTGTTGGCTGATGGGCAAGGAATCCTCAATTAACATCCACTCTCAGCCTTGGATCCAACCTGGTCAAATTCTTCAGCCTACTACTCGGGATGAACAAACACAGATTTTGATATTCACAATTTGAGATCTGATCGTAGTTTAAAATTTCGCCAAAATTTCGGTTTTAGATGTGTAGGACAAAATCCGAAATGACATTTTTTCAGACTGAATTATTTCGCGAAATAAGTGCACGAAATAGCCGAAATTTCTGTGAAATTTTTGTACTTTGCCCAAATTTATTTTATCTGAAATGTTTTGTCACGAACAAAACTAGAAAATCCCAATTCTGAGATTTCAAGCTTAATTTATAACTCTCACCCCATATGGCTATGGGAGTGGATAGCAATAATCAAAACATAAGTTGAAGTAATTAATAGTTCTAGTAAGATATACGTAACATAAATATAAAATCCAATCTATTACCGATTAATAAAATGAAGGTCTAATTTTAATACAACTCTACAACTAAATCCAGGTTTCTATACCCATTCTCAGGCTCTCTCTTCATGACCAAGCTCCAAGACCTGAAA
>JAUPMG010084469.1:0-12744 GCA_031762675.1 Pachysandra terminalis | reverse complement strand
CGGTTCTAATCCGGTCCAGCCTGATGAATAACAGAAAATTTTAAATTTTCTTTCATTTTCTGATACAGGGTATTACACCGATTGACTTGAAATTTCACATACATGCTCATTTTGACCTAATTAGACTGATTTTGATGTTAGTTTTTCTAAATTATGATTATTTCATATAGTTACTTCTTTATGGACTCAATGGCTATGTTTGATGAACTGCTGATATTTTGATCTGAATTGGTTTTGACTCTAAACTCATTATGGACATGTTTCATATCTAGAAATGCACTTGCTCATATACTAAATTTTTTTATTATATTACATGTTCTCCAAATTTGATTCTTGTCTTACGAGGATGACTCTACTTAATAGTGAAGGAGATTGTGGAGTTCAGTGTCCGGGCGAGCATATCCTTATGGGCGGGCATGTCCTTCTTGGCAGGCCCAAGAGTTGGCTGGCAGGCTACAGATGCTGACATGTTGCGGGAATGCTGGCAAGCTGGCCTGGCACACAAGGCTTTCCAAATTGGTAGTGGATGAGTTCAGATTCGTATTGACTAAGGTTTGATTGGGTGTGGAACATACACTAAACGAATACTATACAACATGCATATTAGATTGTTTGTCGTAAATCACATGTGGTGATTATACTTTCTAGGTGCACAGCATGCATTAATAACTGAACCAGCGTATTGCATTGCATATTATATCATATTGCATCATTATTCATATGATTGTTGCATATTCAGCACATATCACATGATTTAATTGCATATATCACATGATTCACTTGTTTATTTGATTACGGATTACCATTGAAGAGTGGCATTGTCCCTACTTCAATCTTAGGTATTATTAGCTTACGCTTTTAAGCACAACGTATTTCAGGACCTATAGATGATGGACATAAGGACCATGAGAACCAAGGTGGAGAACAAGGATGCTATGAAGATATTAGTCATTATTAGGAGTTTATTTGATGATTTTAGTTGAACTTGTAGTAGGGTTTATTTGCTGTAATTCAATACTTATTAGGTTTGATTTTAGTAGTTAATAGAGATTGATTTGAAGCATGAGAATAGTATTATTTTATTTCTGTTGTATTCTATTTGAAGATTGTTTTGTGATGGATATTATCTTAATAATATTACTTTTCTATAACTTTATCTTATGTAATATCTGTAGTGATCCAAACCCGAATGGAACAATTAAAGATTAAATCCTAATTAATCTATTAATTATACATTGGAATTTTATGAAAGTCACCTAGTGGTATTGGACTAATTGATAATTAAGTAAAACTATGGGACAATTACCTAATTAATTAAGAATTAATTAAATGGGCTGACTACTAACCTATATGGACTAGAATACTAATGTAATCGAATTGGGCCCAAAACCCAATTAAAAGTCCAACAGGACTTGAGCAGGTAATTAAACTTATTAATAAGGTCAATAAAGGAAATAAATAACTTAAACTATCATACAGTTGATTCTCTATTTCTTGAATTTGAAACTAAACTAATTTAATTTGAATTCAAATAATTAACTAATAAAGTTCAAGATGAGTAGGGAGACCTAGAAGCTAAGAGGAGGAGAGAGAGTTATCTCTCTAGGCTTGGACGTCCAAATGAATCAAGGAGGAATAAGGGTTCTAGTTTAGAAGTTTGCAGAAAATCTAGGATGAGGAGACCAAGAGGAAAGAAGGAAAAAGAAGAAAGAGAGATGAAGAAGACAGTACAATAACGGAGAAGAAAGATGGCTAGAAAATTGAGAAATATAGACAAGAAAGAATACGCAAACGAGGTAGGGATTCTTATGTTTCTACAGTATTTGATTTTATGGATGATCTCAATGATATAGTTATAGGAGGTTGTATGTTCTGGTATGCTTATTATGATTAGATCTAGGATCTATATAGACTAGAAGGAATATAGTCATGTTGGTTGATCTCCATGATACTTGTGTTGCTGTGTTTCATGTGTTTTATAAGTTCTTATGAATCTGATTTATGTGTTTGAATTTATGATTTATTATAGGATGATTACTTATTTAGATCCATGGAAATAAACTAGGATAATGTTTTTGTTGTTTTGATCACATGAGTAGGTTTTAGAGACTTTTTTTTTATTGCTAAGAACTTAGAAATCACTAGGTTTGAGTATAGGCACGAAGCCCTAGAAGAAACCCAGAAAATGGCTGAGTTTTCTATGTTCGGCAGTAGTCTCGGCAGCTACTGAGCAGCTAGGGAAAAAAGCCAAAAGTGTTTGTTCTCTAGACATGCTTCCAAGCCTCTCTGTAGGATAGTCGGCAGCCATCGAGTAGCTACCGAAAATGATAGAAAGTGAATGCTCTCTGGACCAGCTACCGAGCCTCGGTAGCTGAGCTACTGAAACCCTCGGTAGGAGACTCGGCAGCTACCGAACAGCTACCGAATTCCAATTGACTCCAAATTTTATGGGGAGGATCGCCATTGAGTTGTGCAAATGCTTGCATGGATGGAATTTGTGCAAAAGATCTAGATTTGGATGAATCATACAAAGTGTAGGAGAAGCTCCAAAACTCAGGATTATCAGACAGATTGGAAAGGTATATGAGGTGATATCAGCTCAAAGGTTTTGGATAAGGTCGTAGGACCTCAATACAAGACTAGTATGGTTATATTTGGTCATGTAGGACTAGATCAGGTGATTAGTGCTTTTACCATCCAATGTTGACCTAGGTTAGACTTGGGTTGACTTTTGTGTAACTTAGGTGTGAATTTGATGATGTTGACTTGAATGTGAATGACTGATTGAGGATACTATGAGTATCCAATACTGTGTGTGATGTTTGTGTTGATTGACTTGAGATTGTGTTATGGATAGGTGAGCTTCCACCGTGGGTGAAAGTCTCTAAAGGTAATGCATGGTAAGGGTGTATTCCACTATGGGTGAAAGTCCCTATAGGAAAGATTTGGTACGGGTGTATTCCACCATGGGTGAGAGTCCCAATAGGAAGGTCTGGTTACAGGTGAGCTTCCACCGTGGGTGCAAGTCCTTAAACGAAATGCGAGTATACTGGTGTATTCCACTGTGAGTGCAAGTCTCTTAAGGAATAGCAATAGGGGCTTTCCTCCATGGGTGCAAGGCCCTAAAAGAACGGTTACTGATACAGGTGTGTTTCCACCGTGGGTGCAAGTCTCTAAAGGAATGGACAGGTGGTTTCCTTCGTGCGTGAAAGTCACTAAAAGTATGGCGTGTTACTGGTGTATTCCACCGTGAGTCAAAATCTCTTAAGGAATAAGAATGGAGTTTCTACCGTGGGTGCAAGTCCCTAAAAGGATGGATCGTATGGTCGTCAGTTGGAATGAGCATGTGACTGGGCGAGGCCTAGTGACACCCTGCATTACATTGCATCTCATTTCACTCCATTCTTGCATCATACCTTGCATTGCATTGTGTTTGACTTGAATGTGTTGCATATACATTATGATTTCTTGATTGTGAATATGATTGTGATTGGGTCGCATTGGTTGTAGCAAGGTGGGACCTTGTGGTTACATGTGTTTCTACTGTGGTTGCAAGTCCCTAAAGGACAGGATTGTACATGTGGCTTTCTCCGTGGGTGAAAGTCTCTAAAAGAATGGTGATATGTGTTGCTTGTGATCATAGTGGGACTGTGTCTTATATGTGTTTGCTTATGTGCATAAGGGTGTGTTTCCACGTGTAAGTCCTTAAAGGAATAGTATAAGAGACTTTCTCCGTGGGTGTAAGTCCCTAAAGGAATGGTTATGTGCTAAATATGTGATACGTGCTTATATGGCTATTTGGCCGTAGCATGGTAGGACCATGTGGTATATGTTTGTATGTTGATTGGCCGTAGCATGGTGGGACCATGTGGTGATTTTTGTCGAACATAGTTAGAATATATGACTGGGGTGACTTTGTTGTAGTGTAACATTGTGGGACCATGTGTACACTTATGTGACTGTTGTTTGGAACATGGTGGAACCATGTGGAATCTGCTTGAACATGATGGGATCATGTGGGTAATCTTAACATAGTTGGACTATGGGAATTATGAATTATGGATGATTATAATTTGATATGGTATGATTTTCATATGAACTGTGATTTTACATGATGATTGTAATATTCATGCTAGTATGTGAAATATAGTATGATGTCATGATTAATACACATATGACTGTGATAGTATATGTTGGGTGAAATGCATGAAATGAACTGTGTTGATTTACATGCATAAAAGTAGATATTGTTGTCTCGTAGTATTTCTCTATTAGGCTTCGGTTGATCCTTATCTCTATAGGTCATCTGCTCGTTTGAAGTGCCTGTTTGGAGAAGAGATCCTTTCGGTTTCCGATACTTGATTTTCATGATGGTGTATTCATGGTTTTTGATTACATTGGTTTGACCCTGTTTGGGCAGTGAACTGTAATAGGGATTATTCAGTTTATTTTATTTGGATTATGGGTTGTTAGCTCAACATGTTTTTTGTTGGGCTATACTATATTTGAATACTTTATTTGTGGGTTGATGCTCAACTTAGTTGTGGCTGAGCAATGGTTTTAATTTTTAAAGACTTCCACTGGTATTCATTCTGTTGAGACTCTGATTCAATCAGGTAAGGGTTGATGTTGTGGCTGTTTATCCGTATCCACGCGGTATGTCCGAATGTCAGTTCCTTGGAATCCTCAAGTTCCCATATCTTGGATTTGGGGCACGAAAATATCCTACTTAATTCAATGATTTTGTTATGTATTATCACATCCCAAACCAATTGAGATCCTCGGGATTTCCAAAGGGTTAGTATGTAACTCTCACCCCAAACACAATGGGACTGGAAAGCAATAATCAAAATATAAGCGAAAGAAAATCAATAGTTCTATTAAATACTTAAGTAAAATGTACAGATCTAATCTTATTACAAAAGATTTAATGAAATCTACATCTAATTCTAATACATGAACCCTATCTACTATATCTTTGATTCTAATCCATTTTCAAGCTCTCCTTTCGCATACTAGTCTTCAGTCCTGCAAAATATAAATCAACAAACATAAACTACAAAGCCTGGATGAGTAGCCATTCAATGCAAGGTATTTACTCATATCCCAATGCTATAAATACGAACAATAAGATAAATAATATAGTATAATCTGTAAAATATATGAATAATAATGAATATGGACATCAATCAAACAATATGTTATTCTCTCCCAATCTCACCATGGTATATGAAATAATGGTCATTATTAATAGTCTAACCTACTTTTATATGTAAATTAGATCAAGTGTATCATACACAAGATACTCACAATAATATCAAAAAACAATATTCAATGCAAGGGTGCCGTTAAGTATGCTAATATTGCAAGTTCCCACATGATCGATCATTCCTTGAGCAAGATGTCTTCTCAAACCATCACCCCATACAGGGCCATTCTCAAGTTAAGATATTTCATGTGCATGTCATGGTTTTAAAGGGCTTCGACCTAGAGGGCACAATTTCCCCACTTATTTGTGATCAAGGGCAATAAATCTAAGGTTTCACCAATGTGAACTATCCTCAAGGAATATTACATATTAAACAACTAACAAATTGGTATATGATTCAGATATCGGGCATCACAATGTGAACTTTCCTCACTTTTCATCTTTCCACAAGTCTTTTGGGATCATCACATAGAACATATCCCTCACCTTGGGAGAAACAATATAGTTCTACATGGGACAGCAATGGTAACCAATAAGTCAATAGTCTCATGTGAAATCTAATCCCATGCAAGGTATAGGGTTACAATGCTATCATAGCAAGGTAGTCCATAATACAGGTCCTTTAATTAACACAAACAATGATTTATAAGCATATATTCACATCAGCAATCACATGAGCACAATCTCATGATTCTACCCTAAAAGTGCATACTATGTCCATAACATCACATATTAAGTAAGAATATTTATATGAGCACAAAAATCCAGATGGAAGTGATATAAATATGCTTTAGGTGTTAGTAGTAAGGCATAACACTTAATTTATAGTCAATTCAACACATAAGGCACTAAGTAGCACATAAATACACATATGGTTAAGATAAATAGCTATTGAGTTATTTAGTCAATTTATGTACCTAGACATGCACAAAAAGGGAGAATGGAACTATTGGAAAGGTCTAGGGTGTGGTCCCTCACATATCTCACAATCTCATATGCCTAGGCTAAGGTGTAAATTTGCTTGAGTTTGGGTTGAAGGGTCATAATTTATTAGGTATGCTTCTAAGGTCTAAACATATGGTACATCAATTATATTGGGTGTATTATGGGTGCTCCAAGTCTCAGAATTACAAAAGAATCAGAATTGGCCTCAAGCATACCTTCAGTGTACTCTCGGTGTACTGAGGTGTCGTCGTGGGGTACAATATAGGGCTTATGGGGTTTGGTCTTAGGGACAGGCTCGGCATACTTTCGGTGCGCCGAGTTGAGCCTCGGTGTATTATCCAGGGGCTTAATTTCTCTACTGTGACACTCAGTGTACTCTCAGTACGCCAAGATGGGGCTCGGTATACAATCCAAGGGTTAATGTGCAGAGATCATGGCTCGGCGTGCCTTCAGTGTACCGAGTGGGTTCGCAGAAGCATGATCTGGGTGTTTTTAAATAGGGATTTCTCCTATAGGTCTTATATAACCTAAAGGTACTTCGAAAACTAAATTTAGGTCATTGGGTCAAGCCTATACAAGTGATCAAAGGTTTCTTGAACTTCAAGTAGGTTATTTTCTGGGTTTGGTCTCCTTGTTTGCGCATGGATGTGTACAGAAAATTGGTTAGCAATACTTTAAGGTTTTACTAATAGAATCATGGGAAAGGGGTTTAGCACAATGAAACATGATCTTTCCTTTGGTCATAACATTAAAATAGAAGTAAATACTCAATACATTGAAAGAAAACTCTCATTATTTTGTTGTAGAATTCGCTTAGGGTTGCTTCTTCTTCTTCCTTGAATTTTCTAGGTTTCTATTCTTATTCTAGGGCTTCTCCACGAAACTGAAGGTGTTAGGATGGTTTGATTCTCTTGGTCACTTAATTATTTATAAAGATTTAGAGATATATTTAGGAATTGCTGTATTTGGGTAATCTGGGTTTCTATTCCTTCTAGGATTAAAATTCCTAAGTTGCTATTTAAGTTGTAAAGCTTCTAGAGGTTTTCTAAGATTTTTATTTATCTTATATTAGGATTTAATTAATTTATTAACCTTTTAGTTAGGGAAATATTGTTAATTCTCTTAGTTTCTATTTTCTGTTTTAGGCCTAGTCAGCAAGTCAAATTGCTGACCAAGTCAAACTGCTGACTGTTTGTTTTAGTAGAATTTAGGGAATTTCAAAATTAGTTACTTATGGTAGGATCTTAAGTTTAATTTAATTATGGATTATTAGTGTTAATTCCATGGTTTATTAGTTTGGGTATTTACCAAATTATGATTTTACCCTTTGATTTACAATTAATTATTTTAAGGGTTTTTCAAGTTCTCACATATATTACTCATCCACTCCTATATGGATATGGGATGAGATTTACAACTTAAACTTGGGGACTCCATTGAGATTTACAAGTTTGGGATGTGACACTCACTTAACAGTTCACATTGACCTAGCATGCATGCAATTATTAACTTAGGATTCAAATGATAGTTTCCATCAGAAACTATCCACTTGTCTATACACGCGGATAATCTGCTGGAAATCATCATAAGCTTCCTAACCAAGTGTAGAAACTAAAACAAAACAATATCAATAGTTCATGATTCCAATTACTAAACACATGGAGTCACAACCCCAAGTCATGGTCTGGTTAGTAGGCTAGTAAGTAGGGTAGGGTGTACCATGGAGATCAAAGTCGGTACCCCGTAAGTGAGTTCAAGCCCATTGACCTTCCTTTAATTCCAAAAGACCATATCACATTCACTTGATACAAAGCCCCAACCAAACCACCTAAAAATCCCACACATGCCCTTGTCGGTAGCACGGCTGGTGTCCCGGTGCCTGTCGACGGGCTTTTCCATGTGTATTTTCACTCCCTATCGGTAGCACGGCCGGTGTGTCGGTGCCTGCGGACGGGCCTTTCCATGTGTATTTTCACTCCCTATCGGTAGCACAGCCGGTGTGTCGGTGCTTGCCGACGGCTTACGAACCAGAATGTTTGTAGGTCTCCAAAGTCATCATTTTGAACACAAAACTCAAGCCAAGTTCTCATATACAAGATGCATACGCGATTAAACACAAAAACACATCAATCAAAACTTGCAAATCATCTTTTAACATGAATTAAACTGATAATCATACAATCAAACCTATTTTTATAAATCAGAGAACACAAACATGAAATCATGGTGTAATATGAACATTATACAGAAAATGGACTTACCTTAGCGTTGTGCTTAGTATTTAGGATCTAAAACCTCTCTTCTTCTTCTCCTTTTCCTTCGTTCTTCTTCTTTCTCTTCTTTTCCTCTTTTCCTTCTCAACTGAAAATGACGGATAGGATTTAGGTTTGAGATATGAACCTCTCTTCTTCATATAAACTCTCACAAGCTCTCCCAATCAATCTAAATGGTGTAAGGAATGAAAGAGAGAGAGAATGGAAACCTCCCCTCATTCACTCCCATTACCAAACCTACAATCCCACGCATGGAAGCATGTGTTACATTTTGAATTCCAGTTTGCAAATTACTATAATCCCCCATTTTGTATTCTAATTACACCTTAACCCCAAACTATTAATTTTGTTTTAAATACAACCCTATGCTCTATTTAGTTTATGATTTAACACCAAAATAAATTCACAAAATGCCAATTAATTTCTATAAAATATTTTAATCATTATTAATTAAATGGAATATCCTTTAAGTGGATTTAGGTCATTACATTTTGATATGTCAAAGGAGGACTTTCTCCCTTTTTCAGGGAAGTTCTTATTTCCTTCTATTTGTGCCCTAGTAAGTTTTTTTCTTCGAAGTCGTACAAGTGAAAGGTTTATTAGCTATTTCTTTGACCAAAGCCAATTCATAATTTGGATCTTGAAAGTAAGTTCCAATGGTGGTCGTTTTTCTGTGATTTGCTTCCTGCAAAATTCGTTCATATTTGGCCACCCTGGTTGATAATTCAAACAGATCTTCGAATTCCATTCCTTCAAACTTCTTTCAAAGTTCAATATCCAAACCATTCTAGGCTAGTTTCACGAATTATGTTTCAGGAAGAACTATCCTACATCTATTCTCTACCCTTTTAAATCTCCCTAAGTATATACTTGTCGTTTCATCCGACAATTGCCTCAAACGGGCCAAATCAGCCATAGATACTTCAGGCTCTGTTAGATAAAACTGGGTGTGGAACTTTTCTTTCCTTTCTGCCCAATGCTGGACAAAATTTGGTAGCCTAGTTATGTACCAAGTAAACGCTTGGCCGGCTAGGGAATTCCCAAACAGTCTCAATTTGTGATAATCACTTGGTGATAATTCTCCATATTGTATCGTGAATCGGTCTAAATGTTTAATGGTTGATTGACCATCTTCTTCTGATAATAATGAAAAATTAGGGATTTCTATATCCCCTGTGAAACTCATATCTGAGGTCTACCCAATCAGGATATGGTTAGCAGTATGACGGTCTAGATAACCGTCGAGTTGGCATGTTGGCCATCGTCTCCTGAACCCAGTGGTATAACTAGTCCCTTTCCATCCCTCTGATCTGTCTGAGTGCCTGTGTTTCAATGTTTGGCATCACCTGGTTTGTTCATCCCTCGCCGTTATGACCGAGTGACTCATTTCGATCGTTTACTTGCCTAACCAGCCTTAGGGGATTAGGCCTGGTTTGAATTAGACGATTGTAAGGTCCCCAATTTTAAAGGGCCAATTGCCGAACCAAAAACACTGATTTTACGCGTCAATAACACTTCCAAACAAGATAACTAGAACATATGTGAAGATACAACTAGAAGGTAAAGCTTCAAACTGAAAAGCATGAAATAGAATAAACAAAAGTGTACAAAACCTCTGGAGGCTCCTTAGGCTTTGATTGTGGGAACGTGACTAGTTCATGGGTGCACAGATCAGCATGCAAGGGACTATCGAGAGGTGATCTGTAATTCTCCAGACTGGGATTCCTTCGTTACCGACTAGAGGGATCTTCTGAGAGAAACTTAGTTCGAAGTATGAAGTAGATGCAGCAAGATCTTTGCAGAATCTAAGGGCTAACTAGTGATCACTGAAGATCAATGACTGAGTAATGCTGTAGTTTTCGAGTTGATTTGCTGTGGAGACCTTTTCTTCTTTTGTCAATTTGACCTTATACCCGCCTATTACAACTGTTTGACGGTTTATGGATAGTGGATAGTTACTTTTCCCCTTTTGCTGACACTTGTCCCACTTAAGTATTCTGCTTCTTTATTGTTGGGTTGTTGTTCCATCTCCTATCTGCTTGATCTGGGCCCATGCTAATCCTTCAGATCTGCTCGATCTGAGCCCATCCTATGGCCCGATCACTGATTTTGGCAGTTGTAGATTTGGACTAAACAGTTGTATAATAGTTGACCTTTGATTTATGCATGCATGCTCTCATACATCTCACCCATGCATTTTATATTGTGGACAACAACTAATAAGGTAGGTATCTACTAACTCATTATCAAGATTGTATTTGATTATCTCATAATTATATATTTTTAAGAATTTCTCTCGTGTTTTTCATGTTTACTTCATTGGTATCATTATGCTTTGTCTATTTTCTGATATGATTTATATATGTGTAGAATTCAAGGAGATTTCACTTATTGGGCTATGAAGCTCACCCCACGTTTTCCAGTTTATTTTTCAGTAGATGGACTATTTCAGCCTATTTTTCAGGAGATTAACTATAGACGATTAATGACTGAGTTAGTGGGATGCCGACTTTTAAAAATGTTTTAGACATGTATGTATAGAGTGAGTGTTGTAATTAAGTCCAAGTAGTGTTGTACCTTTTGAGTTTAGATACAATTAATCTTTAAGTTGTCTTTAAAATTTTACCTTGTACCATATGTAAAGAGTTTGGATTTGTAAGTAATTGAAGCCTTCCACTAGGTATTTATTTAGTAGAATTGATTTTAGTTGAATAATATTTGCAAGATATTTCTGTACTGTTCAGTCCAAACCTAAGTCACTAGAACACCGAGCAAATGGGGGAGCGCGAGAGTGCCAAACTTGAAAAGGTCCAGAGTGCCTACAAAGCGTTTCTATATATACATACAAACTATACTTAATATATAAAGACATTTCAATTTTCAATTTTATGCTCAACCACATATATAAGAGAAAGGACATTATACATAAATTATCTCAATTTAACCTTCTAGCAATTTAAATTAATCTTTTTTTTTTCAAAATAAAACTCTTAAATTTTTATAAAAACCCTCAAAAGTTCTGAGCACCAGAACGCCTCCCCATTCACACAGATTGTGACTTAGGTCCGAACTCCCTGAGGTTTGGATGGCCGCACCTCAATATACGTTTGGATGGTCGCACCTCAATATACGTGCCGCACCTTAAAATGTGTCACATATTTTGAGGCGTGACACTCTTCTAATTTACTGTTCTTCACGTTTCTCTTATTGTCTTCTCTCATTCTTGCCTAAATTCTAACACATTTAACAATATGTATCGGGCCATGATCAGTAAACATTTGTGGAACATTTTGATCTGATCCAAGCTACTTGATTATATGGTAAAAGATGTGAATAAATGACAGAATTACAGTGTGAAAGAAGAGTAATATATAAATAGATAACTACAAAATAATGGAACAAACAGGAAAAGAAAATTTCTATACGATTATATTACAATGTTTGCAGTTTATTTATACAAATTCTATTCAAAATCAATAATAATGATTACAACTACACTTACAAATGCAGATATAGGAGTTTCACAGAGTTGTCCTCAAGAACTGTACAACAAAATAGACGATAGGTAGAAATAGAGCAATCTGGTATAGATCTCTTTGGAAGCTGTCATCACCTTGAAAGAACTGAAGCAAACACTACAAAATAAGTTGGAATTAACGGCGGTATTTAACGGCGGGCATAAAATAACCGCCGTTATAATATACTTACGTCGGCGGTCCCTCTGAACCGCCGACCAATATATTATTTGGTAGCGTTCTGTATAAAACCGCCAATAGATGTTAATGTATGAACGGCGGGTTTTGGTTAACCGCTGAGATAAAGTTAATATTAGGCGGCAGTGTAGTTGAGAACGCCGAAAAAGAGTTACCTTTTAACAGCGGTTTTAGTAAAACGCCGTGATAAACTTATTAGTCGACGGCGGTCTTTTAGGGACCGCCGACAATAAGCTTTATATTTTCCCCCCACCTGCGTTACCCCTCCCGCGCTGCTCTCTCTTCTTCCCCTCTTTTCTTTCCCGCGTTCTCTCCTTCTGCCTTCTCTCCTGCGCTGGTCTGGTCTCTCTGTCGCCCTCACTCCATTGTAGGCAATCGCTCACCGTTACTCCATTGCTGTCAGTCGCCGTGAATCCGTCGCCGTCAGTTTGTGAAATGACAGGTACGGGAAACATCTATTTCTATTATTATTTGATTTGGATCAATAGGTTTTAAGTGGATGGTGTTTTGGTGTGTGCAGTCTTGCCTGAGAAACACACTGTCTGTTCTTTATTATTATTCTTTGATCTGGATCAAGATAAGGTGTAGGGTTATTGTGATTTAG
>JAUPMG010084458.1:0-12744 GCA_031762675.1 Pachysandra terminalis | reverse complement strand
GTGTCGATACTCGATACGTATCCGTTTTCGAGCCGACCGATACGCTACCTCGATACGATATTTTGAACCATGATTCTTGCAGAGATTCAAACTCCCTTTAATGGAGTTTTGCAGAGATTTCTCTATTGATTCGAATAGCTTCATCGATCTCTATGATTCTTTTCCAGATCTTTTCTCCAGAATTGTCTTCCTTTGCTCATACGAATTTCTTCTCCTCCCCTTTTTTCAGATTTTTCTCTCTACTTTCTTCCTTTTTTTCCCCCTTGGGTTGTCTCTTTTTATAGGCGTGGAGAGGTCGGCCTCCGCGATATCCCCCTCTTCAACTCAAACTCTCTCTTTCAATCTCTCAACCTCTATCTCTTCATCTCAATCCCTTCTTCTAATCTATCCCTTCTATCCTCTCCCTTATCTCAAACCCTAAGATCAAGGGGAAGAAGAAGAACCCGTACAGTTCTTTCTTCTTCCTTTTTTATTTTATTTTATTTTTTTAATTACTAACCTATCTTTTCTCTTAATCCTAATCCTAATGTTAACCTAATCTAATCTCCTAAAAATCTTAAAACTAATCATGATCTAAACACCTCACCTTTTTTTTCCTTTTTAATTATTTTCCACCTAATTCCTCATTTTAATTGTTTAGAACCAATTTAAAATATTTATCAAATACCACAAATAACCCTCTCATCACCGATTTTGGATTTTGACCAAATCACAGCCAATTGACAATTTCTACATGAAAAAATCAAATCCGGAGTCGGAACATTTTTCTAACATCCCAAAGTCCTAAATTTGACCCAAAACACGATTAGGGGTAAAACTGTCATTTTCCATTATGATCCTGAAACTAAGTGATAATATACCCGTTGGAACATATTTTCTGCCTAGAATTCATCTATACAGTCAGAAATGGAATTTTGAGAAACGATGAAATGCATGAGATCCATTTGGGGGTATTTTGGTAATTTCTCATATTTTTGGGATTTCAAGAAGAATTTTGGCTCAAATGGATTTAGGATTGAAATTGGGATCCAAGATGAAAATGTACCTAGCTCAAGCCTCCAGAAGCTGCAAAGATTAAAAAAAGCATTTTTTTCGTGCAAATTAGGGTGTCTACAGCTGCCCCTCTTTGTCAGAATCGCAAGCGATGAGGATGGTCACCAAATAGATCAGGTCAGGTGGACCCCAGATAGATCGGGTCTTTTGGAGTCGCCACCATTCATTGGGTTCGGGTGTGAATGGTCACCCATGGGTTTGTCTTTTATCTCAAACTTGACCTAAAAGTAAGATTTTAAACAAGGTCTAACCAGATTGGGTAGGGAGGTTTATTTAAGAGAGCGGGAAAGTGTTAGGCACCCCCTCTCTTCCGGTTTAACCAGTTACCTGGTTTAATTTTATTTGGCCAATTAAATAAAAAATATTAAAACAATAAAATAACCTAGAAAAATTCTAGAAAATCCTAATATCCTAAAAATCAAAAGTAAATAAAATACCTAATCCTAAATACAAAATATCCTAAAGATCTTAAAATACTTAAAGTGGCCTAAAAGCATTTCAAAATAAATATAAAAATAAAAAATAAAATAATTTAAGACCCCCTAAAACCTAAAAAATTAACTTAGACTTAAAATAAAATGTTCTAGAAACATAATCTCAAAAATACTAAAGTACAAAAATCTAGAAAACCCATATGCATAAAAATTAAAACAACTTTAAGCTTAAGATTCTTAAAAATCTAATGAACCTATTAGAAGACTGAGATCCTAAAATAATCCACACCAAAAGTTCAAACTAGAAAACTAATGAATCAGATTCAATCAAGTCCCAATGGTTCAAATATGAAAATTAATCAATCAGATTCCATCAAACCTTAATAATCCAAACCAAAAATGAATGACTAATTAATTAATCGAATTTAATCGGACACTAATCCATCAAACCAGAAAATTCATAAAAATTGATCTTGCTGATATGCATTGAATCACTAAACAATACTTATAGAACTACTGCAATCAAATCACCTTACAAAAATAAATAAATAAAAATACCAGTGTTTGCAGCCGTTCGCTTCTTTCTCGAGCTTTGAAATTCCTGGATCGACTTGGCTTGATTTGAAGCTTGTAAACTGCAGCAATGAATTGGGATTTTTCTGATCAAAGACTTGCAGAGATCTAAATAGGATTTGATTTGGGGTTTTTCTAAGGGACTGATTGCTGTGGACGAACAGGTTTTGATACAGAGAGAGTAACGGAAGTTGGGATTCTTCCAATGATGTTTCTAACAGGGGAGCCTAAGAGAATATCTGGTCGGCTAGGTATTTAAAAAAAATGGTTTGAATGGGGTTTCTAACAGGTTAAACGAGCTGATAAAGCGAGGTTTTCGGTGGCTGACGAACCAGGGAAAAGAGAAGTTTTTGATTGGGTTTTTGCTAGGGTTTTGAAGAGGATTTCTACAGGGTTTTTGCAGAGGCTCTAATAGGGTTTCAACTCTGGATTTTGGCTAGGCTTTTAGGGGATTTCGAATGAATTTTGGTTGGGGTTTCAGGTGTAGACGAACAGAGAAATAGTTGGGATTTTCTGGGACGATGAACAGGGTTTTAAGGGTTGCTAATGTGTGGTTTTTGGCCGATTTTGCAGGTCGGGTTGAAGAAGATGAGGTGAAGAGAATGGGGAAGAAGATACCTTACCCGATTTTCCTTTTACTGCAATTCTTTCCTCCTTCAAACCCTCCCAACTTTCTTCTTCTTCTTTTTTTCCCCTATTTGCTTCGATCCACCCTCTCTTTACAGATTTTCCAGCTTCAATTTCTTTGCATCTTCTCCTAATCAAATTCCTTTTCTTCGAAATCCATATCTCTTCTTCTTAATCTTATCTCCATCCTCTTCTCTTCTCTTCTCTATTCTTCCTTTTCTCTAAAACCCTAAGAAGAAGGAAGAAGAACCCATATGAGTTCCTCCTTCCTTATTTTTTATTATAATTTTGAATAATTTACACATACCTCCCTTGACTATTGCTGAACAATAGAGGCCTCCCTTCTGTTTTCAAAACCACACTTACCTCCCTTGGTTTTACAACGGTTAACCCACCTAACGTGTAAAATAAATTGACGAAAAAACCCTTGTGGTTTGCAACCGATAGCCTCGTCCAGCTCGTCTCATCGTTGCACTTCCTCATCTCCTGTTTCTCCTCCATCAAAGCTTTGTTTCCTGTACGCGATGCCCCAACCTCGAACCCTCCTCCCCTTCTCATTCTATCGATTTCTTGTTCTCCAAGTTTATTTTCTTCTTTGATTCCATAATCTTCTCTATCCACCACATCATTTAACTTCCAAACCCGTCGATGCTCCTTGAAAAATCTTCTTCCAGTTTCTGTTCAATCTTCTAGAACTGAACGATATAGAAATTAACCTAACCTTGGAGGATTACTCTGAGAAGATGAAGAGATGTAAAGAATATGTGGAAGCATTAGAAGAAGAGTGTCGTAAGATTCAGGCCTTTCATTGCCAGTTACCTCTTTGTTTAGAGCTTGTAACTCAAGGTATATAATCTATATATACCCATTTACAGACCAAGACCTTGTTTAATTTTTTTTTTCCTTTTTCATGCTAGGTTTTGATTTCATCTGGGGTTGGTTGAACAAAGACTGATTTGTTTACCAATTTTTTTTTTTTTTTTGTAAACTGTTGCAGCCATTAACGGTTGTAGGCAACAGAGTTTTTTCTGGGATGATCTGAATGTTCAGGACAGACTTCAAGTGAAGTTCCGATTTTAGAGGAATTCATTCCTTTAAAGCGAATTTCATCTTCTGAAGAAGTTGAGGAAGAAGAACGGTCTCTGAGGTTTAAGAACAACAAAGACAGAGACAATGAAAAAATCATCCAAAAAGCGGATTGGTTGAAATCTGCACAATTATGGAACCAACACCCAGATTCATTACCACTCAAGCAGATACTATACATACCCAGAAAAGAAAAATGAATACCTAGATCAATTAATTAATCTTTCTTATATTTGGTTTCCTTAAATTGGAGATTTTTTTTGTATTTCACCCTTTTCGTAAGGAGAAAGGCTTGACATCAGAAACGACGACTCCATCTTCAGTTGCTGCAACAAGCTCGAATGCTGAAACAATTAATGGAGCTATCGGCACCGACAGACATGAAGAGAATAAAGAAAAAGAAGAGCAATCGCATAGAAAATTAAAGAAATGCTAGTCGCCGGAGTTGCACCGGCGCTTCTTACTTTCTCTTCAACAGCTTGGTGGTTCTCATGGTTTGTTATTCTTTCTGTTACAACGAATTTGTTTTTTACTTTTCTTAATTGCATTGAATCTGTTGTGTTGTGTTCATATAATTAAAAGCTCTTTTTGGTCGATTGATTTGTTTCAGCTGCAATGCCTAAGCATATCAGAAAGCTGTTGAAGGTAGATTGAGTCGATCGTGAGAAATCAATACAAGGAAATAGGAGAGTGAGAATACCACCGACCTCGTCGGAAAGTTTTCCGGACATGCTCCCGGAAAATCTCTGCAAACTTTTTCAGTGGCAGAAGAGTGTTCGGGAATCGGGTTGTTCCCAAAACCAGCTTAATAGAGTATTATTATAACTTAAATAGGGTATTTTGGTCTTTACACTGACTGATATCGGCAAAATCTATCCAACATTTAAACGGAAAGTTAACGGAAAGCAGGTACGTGTGATCAGTCCACAAACCTGAAGGGATCACAGTCCACAAACCTGAAGGGTGGTCACTGAGGTTTTTCAAAACCGAAGAGAAGTCTTTCAAAACCGAAGGGAAGTCTACGGGGCTCAACCAACGGTAAAGGGAGGTAACAGTAAATTACTCTATATTTATTTAGTTAATTATTAATAACTAACAATATTAATCATAATCTTAATCCAAACTCTAATCATAATCTCTATCTAAATCTAACTTAACCTCCTCTAATCTAATCTTTCCTTCTAGAAATCTTAAATTTATCCCAATCTTGACACCTCACCTCTTCTTAATTAATTTTTACCTAATTCCTTAGTTTAATTATTAAGGCCCAATTAACCAGTTATTTATCATCAAATATCAAAAATACCCATCTCATCACTATATTTAGACTTTGACCAAATTACCATCATTTGACGAGTTCCACTTAAAAATATCATATTCAGGATCGGAATATTTTCTAACGTTCAAAAGTTCCAAATTTGACCTAAAACAAGATTAGGATAAAAGTAAAACTGTCATTTTTCTTTACGATCTCAAAACTAGGTGATAGTATGCTTATTGGAACGTATTTTTAACTTATAATTCATTTCTAATGTCAGAAATAGATTTTATGGGAATTGAATGGGATCCATTGAGGGTATTTTGATAATTTCATGGATTTTGAGGATTTCAATGAAAATTTTGGTTCAAATGATTTAGGATTAGGAACTGAGATAATTGATGAAAAAATGTCAAGCTCAAGTCTCCAGAAGCTGCAAAGATAAAAAATTCCATGCCAATTGGAGTGTTTGCAGCTGTCCCTCTTTGTCAGAATCGCAAGCGATGAATGGCAAAGATAAAGACATAACCCCGATTTGCACGGTTCACAAAAAGATTTTACTTAAATCAAATCAATATTCACATATTGAACTTCCAAATGATCAAATAAAAAAAGGGTTTTTTTCTAGGACTTACTCGTTGCCTAGACCATTAAAGAGATTCTTTTTCTAGGATTTACTCGTTGCCTAGAGTTCAAAGGTATTTTGATGAATAATGTTTTGTGGAAATTCAACATATGAAAAACAAATTTGATTTTAAGCAAAATTCAGCTCATGAACTTAGAGATAGGTGAAGATCATGACTTATTGAGCAAGTCAGATCTTCATTTAACTGCTTCAAAGGATTAGACAATTCCCAACCTCATTGATTATTGTTGCATCGATGTCTTGGACCAAGTCTATATATAAGACAGGATCCAATGGAGACATAAATGTTTTTTATTCGACTAACAATCACAATGAAAATTCATCTATTCCTTGATCTTGTTTTTCGCTTTTGTTATTCCAACTTTCTTTAGATGCTGCCTTGACGTCCATTGAGAATCTAATTTTCATGCCGTCTTGCCAATTCGTAGGAGTTATTTTAGGAAATGCTCTTATAGCTTCTAATCCCATTCTCCAAAGGTATAATGGGGATGCTTCACTGAAATTGTGTGTTGCTGGTATTATGCGTTCCTCTTTGTCTATATCTTTCAATATCTAGAATGATGGAGGAAAACAAGAATATATAACATATTTAAACAAAACATGGGTGGAATGAAACAAATTTTCAAACTTTTTTTTTCTTTCACACCGATATGATTAAGATAATTAAGATATACCAAGAGTCAAATGCAACAATCAAATAGTAAAAAACTTCATCAGTTTGTCAGAGTCTTCTAAGCTCATCCCTAATGATTACCATAGCTATTACCATCTTCTCAAATCTTGAAAAATTGACGAATGTCTAGTCTGGCCAAATTTAAACTGTTAGGGAGGATAATAGACTAAGCTATATGAAAAATAGTGATGCCCTTGATGACGAAGTAACTACTTTTGTTTGGTTGTTCTATCTTGCTCCAATGAGGATGAACTGAGTTGATGATCGATTTTTTTTATCATAACTGCCCGACTTACTCTACTCAGGATTATTCACAAATGGTAATTTTATTTTTATTATCTCTTTCTTTCTTTTTTCTCTATTTTTTTTCTTTCTTGTTACCATTTTGCTTCAGATGTTTCTCCTGAAGTTTGTTAATGCCAGATTCTTCATCCTTTTGCATGCCAATTATCTTGTAGACTCTTCTACTACTCTTGTAATGTTTGATTCTCCATAGCTGACTATCTTGCCCGTAGTTGATTTTCACTATCCCGCTTTAAATCGTGTATTCCATCATCACTAATTAATACCAGATTAAGACATTGCCTTCACCAAATGTTACATTGATCAAAGAAGACTTAAAAATAGGACGAAACAAAGGCTAGGTTTAAGGTTTGAAATACAGATATGAAGCTCAAAAGAAATTGTTTTTGTCAAAACTGGTTAACCGGGACTTGAGAGACTCTCTCTTTTGGATTTTGGATTGTAACATGCCCCATTTGTAAGCATTTCTCAGCTTTCTTTTTCGAATTTTTGAAGCATCTGATTTCTTTTTACCTTTTTGATTCTCAATGATATGTTTCTGCACTATAAGAATTTTCTCACTACTCCCTGAATTATCCTTGATTTTTTACACTTGCCCTAATTTGGAGCGGCCAATCCCAATTTGGGTCAATGAAAGAAATAAAAGGCTCAAAGGGTTTAACTAGGGATATTAACATTTGAAGGTTCAAAAGAAGAATGGCATCTGATCATTTTAAAGTAATATTTAGTTTGAGCAAAAGGTTCTAAGATCTAGTTTAATCAGGTAAAGAAAAATCTTCACCTTTGCAAGCTTCATGTTTGTGACTTGCACACTTCATATTTCTGACGTTCAACCTTCAAGACGAGATCACCACTTTGAAAAGTGTAGGTTTTTCCTCTTGCTGCAAACTCCCACCACATACCTTTGATTGATTATCCATAAACTGCCCCAGTTTCGATTCTGATCCGCCTTTACACGATCATAAAAAAACCGATCTGAGATGTATCCCATTGCCCCAGTTTCACTTTTGATTTGCTTTTGTTGATTCAATTCCTTTTATCTGATCTGAGGTATACTCCATTGGAATGAAAAATGCCCCAGTTTAGCTTTTGATAACTTTCTCTCGCTTTTGTTAATTCATCTTTCCTTTGACATAATCAAAACAGAACCGATATGAGGTACACTCCATTGGCATGAAAAATGTCCCAATTTCACTTCTGAGCAGTAGAGTCTACATCCAACCCAAGTATATCTTGATAAGGCCCATTAGTGACTCTACATCTCTCTCATTTGTCTTGAAGACGGTATAACTTTTGATTTTCACTTTTTACAGGTCACTTTCAGTCTTTGAGTCCACAGGTTTAATTTTTCCATATTCGAGTGTGCATTATTTTCATTGTATTTCATTGAAAAATGTACCCGAATTATCAAAAGCATATTGGTGTGAAAATAAATATTAAAGCAAGATATTATTATTTTTTAATTATCACTAAGAAATTGAAAACAACCATTGTGGGAACATTCTTAAAGATACCTTTCCCAAGGTCAAAGGTCCAAAAAACATAACCTTGAGAAAGGAGATATAACTTCATTCTTCTTTTGTTGCGGCCGATGTAATGTATGACTTATTGACCACATTGTTCTCTTTTTGTATCTTGAACATCATTTCCACCCTTTTGTGAGGCTCTCTATTGAAGTGGTTGATTGCTCCATCATGAGGAGAATTCTGCACAAAGGTATTAGAAGTAGATACAATGCATATGCATGAAAATGTGATGCGAACATGACTTTCCCAAAGGATCGAATGCAATATGAATGACTTTCGGGGGCTAGCGAACCGCACTTCCGAAAGAATGCTACCTAGATGAATAATTTTCTTTTTCTTTTCCTTTTCACTTTTCATTCATTTTTTTTCTTTCTCTTAAGGACTGACGAACCGCCCAAACGACATAAGAGTAACCTTGAAAGGGAAGAAGGGGAGCTGGCAAACTGCTCAGAGGGCTAGCGAATCGTCCAAAAGGGGAGAACTGGCTGGCGAACTTCCTAGAAGGTTAACTCACGGTCTAATAACTAAATTAAAGGGGCAGTCGAACCGCTCGAAAGGGGAGAACTAGCTGGCAAACAGCCAAGAAGGCTAACTCACGGTCCAATAATTTTTTTTAAAGAGGCTAGCGAACCGTCCAAACTCATGGGTGACCATTCACACCCGAACCCAATGAATGGTGGCGACTCCAAACGACCCGATCTATCTAGGACCTGGCCCGGGGTAGTTCATAGTGCTGAGAGGGAAAGACCGGCCTATATAATGCTCGGATTCGAACTGACATCCTTTGGAAACCAATGGTTCCGGTCCACCTAGAATATCGATTTCGACAGATAATTTAGCCAAACCTATGAAGATTTGGTTCGATTCGCATTGAATAGGAAAAATCAAAATATTTATTGTAAAGGGTAGACGAAAAACCAGATTTTTATTTCCTAAAATTTTTGAAACCAGTAGCGGAAACTATGGTTTTGAAAACTGCATCAAGAGTTAAATTTCGACGTGTCCGTGAATCATTCAGGGGAGTTTTTTCCTTTTTGTCGAAATTTTCTGATTATAGAGTTATAATGTACTTAACAAAAAGAGCATGGTTGAAATCCTGATTATCAGATAAATTTTGGTTTCATCTTGTAAGAATTAACAGTAAAATGGATTGAACAACAAAAGGAACATTTATCAAGAACTATGGCAGCAAACTGCATAATGTTTTCCATTAAACAACAAATATCCATTCATTACAATCACAATTCAAAAAAAGGACAATCTTCACAAACGGTTTAATAAATAAAAAGCGATAACAAAGAGTACTTGCCAATGCAGAATGGCTCAAGTTATTTACCATGAGAATACAAACATCCTTTATTACTCGTTCCATGGGCACACTTTCTCGAATTGTTGCTGCTCCTTGCGACATAAATCAAACTCGTTGGTACGGTAATACATACAACCTGCATACGCATTCATTTCCTTTGTGCACCGTTGGTGAAGGCCCTTCATCCTGTATGACATGAAACATATAGTTTGAAAATGCTATTAAGTGAAGTGTCAAGCTGTTCATATAAGCAAGTGATCAAATTATATGGGGAGATTAAGGAGATAGCCGACCGATACGCTACCTCGATACGATATTTTAAACCATGGGTATAACATACAAGTACTTTATCCAATCATCAAGAGATTGAAATTACTGGCAGCATTAGCTAAAAGAAAGAAGGCACTATTGAAAAGCTAAAATATAATTCTAAAAATTGGATTAAAGAACATTGAAGAAAGAAAACTTGATTTTTCAAGAATACACAAAACTAGAGTAAAAATACGCAATCATCCCTAAGAATGGTGGGAAGTATGTGGATCTTGTGGAAACATGATGTTTTGAGAGCGTACAACGTTTTAGTTGAAAGAAGTCCACAATTGCATTCAATCGTAGTCCTCGTGTATTTAACAACAAAAACATGACTGGCCTCCTTGACACATTCTCAACCTCTAGGGTTCTGTCCAATGTTGGGCATTATAATATCGTATATAGTAGCGTTTTTCAATTAGTGGAGAAATTTAGAGAGAATAAGAGAGACCTTCACGTGGCTTTTATTGATCTAGAGAAAACATATTCTAAAGTACCTAAAGAATTTATTTGGTGGGTTTTCGGCAAAAATAAGAGTATCAATTAGACAGATTGAAGTAATTACAGACATATATGAGGAAGTGCTAATTAGGGTGGGAGTGGTGAGTAGTAAGACAAATAAATTCTCACTTGTACACCCCAATTTGCACCAATGTGCAATTTCCTTGTTTTTGCATCTCGTTGACAGCTTGGCTTGAGAATCAGCAACTCCAAATCATCTTCTAAATCTCACTGCTGCTATTGCTCAAATTCCTTCAAATGACCAATACTCCTAGCAGCCATTATAGTCAAAATTGGCATTTTTGAAGTCAAAATAAAAATTCAATCCCTATTTTCAAAGAAAACCCAATTTTTTTTATTTTTAATACAAGCCCTCGAAGGAAAAATCTGTTTTCAGAAAACCCCATAAATCATGTGTTTTGTCTTATTAACCTTTCGTTTTCAATAAAACCCCACTAAAATGTATTTGTTTTCAAAACCCCCCATCCCTAGACGATTCAGATTGGAAGACCTCTCCTTTTTCTCCGATTTTGGGGAGCAAAGAAAAGAAACCCTAATCTATCATCACCCAACCTGTCCGGCGCCGCCACTCGACTGCGTCCATAGTCCGGCGACGATGGCAACACCTTCTATTTTCCGGCCAAACCCCAGCATCCGGCCAGCACGATTGTCCCCATCCAATCATACCTCTCTCATTACCCTGTTCTCCTCACCACCGGCGGCCAACTCGAACACCATCGTCTCTAACCAACCAAGATTCTGGCGAGCAACCACTTCCAATCAATCACCTCCATCCGATCTCCGGCAACCTCTTTTACTGGTAATTTTCTCCTTCATTCTCCATCATCATCTTCTTCTGCTAAAAAACCCAACAACTCCACTTTTAACCCGATTCGTGCAACCACCTGCAACTCACCTGAGACCATCCCCTTTCTCTCTATTCCGGCACCTTACCCTTTTTCTCTCTTCCGGCTCTCACCCTTCTCCTCATCCACCTCCTCTGTTCATCTCTCCTTCTCGATTCCGTCACTGCTGCAGCTGCAACAGCAGCAGCAGCTCCAACCCAGCCACTTTTCTTCCTCCTGTCTCTACCACTCCTTCTTTTCTCTTCTCAGTTCAACAGCCCTCCACGAATTCACCTCAAAACCCTTCGTCCTCCATCTTCGAAACCAACCAATCCCAACCCCCTGATTTGCTGTAAAAACCCAAGAGCACCCTTCAATCCCAAACAACCAATCTCTTTCACTCACTTTCTCTACCAATAACGTAGCAAACCCCTGTTGCAGTTGCAACATCTTCTCCTCAGTTGGGATTGCCATTCTAAGCTGAACCTCTGCAAGCTCAAAAACAGGGGACCGATTAGCTACTGCAGGTATTTCTACTTGCTTTGTTTCATTTATTACATGTTCCATTTTCAATTTCAAGAGAATATGTATATTCAATGACTGTCTCATTTTGATTTTAATTTGAACTTAGCTGTTCACATGGTTATGGAAATTTAATTTGAAGTTTCTTTGTGTTATTGACTAGTTTTACTCTTTGTTATATTTTACTTTTAAGAGTTCTGGTAGAATTTATAAATTCACTAGTGTTAGTTTTTTATTGTTATCATTCTTTAATTGATTATTTTAGTAGGTTCTTTCTTGAATGTTGTCATATGCTATTATTAAGTTTTTAGCATTTTAGGGTGTTTTGAATGTTAGTTTGTTTAGTGTTTGTAAGACTTTTTTTTTTAATTTTTAAGACTTGTAGCTATTTTTTAATATTTCAGGTTTTTTTAGACTTTAATTCATTTGTGTACATTTTAATTTTTTTTTTAGGGCTTTGATGCATTTAGACTTTTTAGGGATTTTGATAATTTAGAAGTATTTTTCTAAATTTTATTTATTTTAGATTATTTTTAGTTTTTATCTAAATTGGCCCAAACAATTTTTGAACCGGGAGAGAACAGGTGCCTAACACCTTCCCGATCTCTCAAATAAACCCCCTTACCTGAATCTGGTTAGACCACCTAGATTTCACAATTTTGGTCTAATTTGATAATTAATTGACAAAACCCATGGGTGACCATCCACACCCGAACTCATTGGATGGTGGCAACTCCATAACCCGATCAACCTAGGGTCCACCCGACCCAGGGGCAATCACACTAGTATTGATAGGTTTATATCAAGCACAAGGATGATGGGAGAAGCTCACGTATGGGAGGTTAGAGGTATAGGGGCTGTCTCCCTAACTTCCCTCCCATGCACCCCTCACTCCATGCCACCTCACCAAGCCCAAGTCAAAGAAAACCTCCACTATAAGACTGATTCAAATGCACGTTTGGTGTATTTGAAGTTTGGTTTGTTATTGATTTAACACAAGTACCCCACTACTAATTTAATTACACTAAAACCCCAACCTAATACATTTGCTTAATAATTAACCCCAGTTCTAATTAGTT
>JAUPMG010084437.1:0-12744 GCA_031762675.1 Pachysandra terminalis | reverse complement strand
ACACACACACACACACACACACACACACACACACACACATATATATATATATATATATATATATGTATATTATAGCAATATATTTAGCAAGTCTGCTGATTTCAATCTCCTTCAACCATAAAATTGTATGATAAGCAAACTTAACAAATCTTAAAACCTTGAAGAACTTCTAATTCTACCTTATTGGTATCTGCTTTGTTGATGTGTCCTATTATACCATGAAAGTATTTTCATTGTCATTTCCTGCCCTTCCTATCAGAATTTCTGGAGTGGCAAGGGACTTCAATTAAACTGAGTTTGTTCCATATCGATGTGGTCGTTTTCATGGAACCAGGGAGACTGATTTAGTCCCAGTTATACTGAAGCTTGACAATTTCACAATAACGAAATTCCTTTCTTATGTTAGGGATATTTGGACAAAAAAATAAAAAAAAAATTATTATCAGGGCCTACAATGATCCCGTTGCCTCTGGTTTGTTGTTTAGGTTGGCATTTTGTGCGGGGTGAAGGCAGGAGAGAACATATATGTGCTTGACTATGCTTCCATTCAAGCGAACCCTGCTTTTGCCAACTTAAATGCTCGGCATCATTAGGTGCATATGCCTTTCCGATTTTCCAAGCCCAGTACAATATGTAACTTTATCCTGATGATGTTCTGTGGGAAGTCTTTAATTGTTGATTGCTGCAATGTAGGCATTTTATTTCTTTATTTTTATAGGATCAATTCATTGGTCCTTAAATCACAGAATCAGTTGCACTTGGTGCCATTCTTACCAATAATCTGTGATTTTGTGGATTCAGCATGGAAGTTTCCTCGAAACACAGATTGAATAGGAAGACGAGCTTTTCAACTTTCTGGTACAAATTCCATTTTCCCATGCATCTCTATCTTATGATCATACCCTCTCTTCCCCACATTCCACTCCACATGTTTGTTATTTTCTGGTTTTAGACATAAAGTAGCTTTACTTCTATATCATTATAGTATTGCTAACAAAAGTTTATTATAAAATGTATAGAAAAGATGTAAAATCATAAATTACGCAAATTATTATGTTGATTTTTTTTTTTAAACAATGTCCTCGGTAGCGAGACATAAAGGCTCCTTTAATTTTATTGAAATTTCATATTACATAATAAACTACATTCAAACTGAACTAAATGATAAAAGATAATATATTGCACATGTTATATATATATATTATTATATATATTATACACATATAATATATATGTTTTATGTATACACACACACTTTTTAGCTGCTACCTCTCTGAGTGTGTTTCAAACTTTGACGCTCTCATGCTCACACTCCATGCTGTAGTGATTTAGATCAGTACTTGTTCCTTGTAAGGACCTATTTTTGATTTTCTTAACGTTCATTCGAGGTGACAATATTTCAAAATGTTGAGTTTAAAGACTGCAGTTACATGCCTTTCATTACAAATTATGGAAAACCTTTGTTTGTTTGTTGTTGTTGTTGTTTTAATATATTTGAACTTGTCTAGCATAAATGCATATATTAACACAAATCACAAATTTTGGGAACAGGGTCTCAGTCTTTGCTCAGTGTTAATAAATGGAGAGAAGTACTTGGTTGCCTTTGGTGGCTACAATGGGAAGTATAATAATGAGGTATGTGATTGAATAATGCTCTTCATAGAAATAAGTTGTAAACTTTCTGTTGGATGAAAACTAATTGTCAACTGTAGAATTTTATTTTGGTTCCTTTTCTAACATCCCATCTGTTGTGAGGAAGAAACAATGCAAGAATGTTTCTAACTATTTGCCAAGGATTTTTGGTTCAAGTTAACTCTGAGCAAGGATCACATTTTGAATCCTATCCATTGTTGTTGATTCCACACTTTGGAGAACTTCTAGGTGGAGGTTATTAACCTCTAGCAGGAGTTTTAAAGAACTCTTTTAGTTCTGTTAGCCCATGTATGCATTTCAAGACAACGTGTCTGCACCATCCTCAGCTCTTCCTGTTACCATCAATTAGTATATGATGCATAAGTACCGAAATAGCTTAGAAATGGGAATTCTGTCCTCAATAAAGTAGGTTAATTCTATCTTTGCCATAGGATTTATCTACTGAAGTCAAACTCTGGATTACAAATTTTTAAAACTTCTCCATAGACAAGTTAATCCAAATGTGGTAACCATTCAAAGCATATAAATAAATAAACATAATGTAAGAAAGTATAATCATAGGAGTTAAATAAAAAACCATCCATGAGAATGAACTTCTGTACTAAGGCAGTGACTTTCAATGGCATAGCAGCCCTACAGTAATTTCCCTACCATTTACTTGGAAAAAAAAATACAACAATTCTACTCCATGAGTTGGTGTGGATAAAGATATTCTAAAATAAAGGCATCACCAAAAAACCACTTATTGTATTCAGACTGGCTACATAAGAGTCATCTCTGAACAGCAAAAGCTCTCAATCTCGAAATTAGATTTGGCTGATTAATATATGTTGCATAGATTCTTCTAAAAGTTAACATATCGGTTTTCGATATGTGTGGATTCTTACACTCCACCAAATCCTGGTGTGACACTTTGATTTCTTCTTCCCTTCCCCATACTTCTAGGATACAAATTAAGATTTATGACGGAATTCATTCTGCTTTCTCTTAAAGGAAGTTTCTCTGTGGCACATATGACTTTAATACGCTCACCTCTCAGCTGTTTATAGGTACAATGTATAATTCAGAAGATATCTCACTATATTTTCTAATGGAATGCTTATGTTGCATGAAAGCTTTTTTCTTCTATGTTATTCTGCCAGGTCCATGAATCCTAATTATTATTTTGATTCCTTTTCTGAAATCCAATTGTAATGCTCGGTGTATTGATCTTTTTAGAAAGGATGAAGTCTACACTGTACTGGTGTACGTACTCTTCGTCAAATTCTAATATTTGTACCACGATTTTTTTTGAAATTGTAAACTGTTAAATTTAGTTATTTTAGCAAATAGGTAAGTAAGAAGGTGGGAAAAAACAGGAACTTACCCACTGCTTGACTCTTTTAAAGGTGGGAAAAAACTAGGACATTAAATAATAAATGGCAACACATTCTGAGAAATAGGAAAAGAGGCAGATCAACGTGCACTCTGACTATATGATGGAATCAAGCAAAGCTATATCTTTTCTGCCTGATAGGACTAAGAAAAAAAAAAGAAAAAAGAAAAGAAGGGGGAACGAAACCCAACATTAATGCTTGTTGGAGTGTAATGTATGTGGTTGTATTTCTCTGAACCTCAGTAATTTTTTATTTTATTTTATTTTTTAAGCTCTAGTATGAATTCAGAATTTCTGAGGACCTATGGAATTCTGCCGGAATTCATACTTAAAAAATCTTTTGCATCCTACTGATGTTTTTCTGCATCTACAGCTTGTAGTATGGTTCCTGTTCACTTTCTAACCATGCCTTCTTTCAGTCCATAATTATTTTATTTTTTAATTAGCTCAATTTAAATTCATAGTCATTCAAGCACATGGAATTTGCAGTATGTAATCTAGATGTGCAGTTGGAGTTCCTTTTTTAGTCAGTGACAGTACCAATCCACACGGTCTAACTCCAGGTATATGTCTTGAGGTCCAAGCCAAAAGGATCATTGCAACCTAAGATTTTTCGGTCACCAGCAGCTGCTGCCACTGCCGCTTCTGTTACTGCTGCGTACGCCTTGACAGCCAAAACAGAAAAAAAGTTGGGTTTCTCCAAATCAGAAGATTCAAGTTTCAAGGACGTCCAAACAGAAAGCTCTCAGCAGAATTTCACAGTAGAAATTGATGCATTTAAAACCGAAAGAAAGATGTTGGAGTCATCCCTTGCAGACGTCAGAGCAGAAAATTCTAGGATTAAGGAAAATATTGATGAAACCAACAATACGTATGCTGAGTTGTCCAAGGTATGTCGAGAATGATAATTGGAAATAAAGATGCCCACCTACCAGTCAATGTTTAAACCTCTCATGGTCTTTTCATCAATTTCCCTCAGGAACTCCATTCGGTCCAAGGTCAACTGGTAGATGAGAGATCAAGACGTTTCAAATTAGAGGTATCTTTGCCTTCTTGTCTTATTTTTTTGCTTTTAATTTGTGAAATTTCTTTTTATTGGGTAAATTGACTTAAATTCCAAACTCCATGATCCCAGCGCTGCAGGTTATTTGGTTTAATTTGATTTAGGTTAGCTGTTTAGTTAATTTATCGATTTCCTTTTGTTTATTAGGCACAAATTGCAGAACTGCAGAAGATGCTGGAGTCTTTGCAGTCCATTGAGTATGAGGTCCAAGTATTACGGAACCAAAAATCTTCCATGGAACGAGATATGGAGCTTTCTGCAGCTGGGGCCCCCCAGAGACAAAGTTCGGGTGGTGTTTGGCAGTGGATTGCTGGTGGTGCAAGCAGCACATAATTAACTCTATGATTAATTCCATGAATGGGAAATGAGGAACATTATGTGATTGTTTGTGGGAAACATCTTGTATCAGTGAAGATCTTCCAGTAGCCATATGTATCTCTCAGGTACATGGACAGAGTAGTTGTAAGTTCAGATAGACGGCAGCGCTCACCTGATTATTCAGTCAAGATGCATTAACAATCGTGTTGTGTAGTGTAGACGGTAACATTTCTTGAGGAGTTGAGCTACAGAGGTTTTTTTTGATCACTGGATACAAGAAATATATTTATTTGTGTCCTTCCATTTTATTTTTCTTTTGTTGTGTTTCGACATTCATGTTATACATTTTTGCTGTGGTGACAGAAGTGTTCTTTAACTACTTCAACTCTTGTAGAGTTGATACTCCGGATATCATATATGCTTATTAAGAAGAATTATACCAATGAATTCAAGTGTGAAAACCCCCATGAAGTAAAACTGGAAGGTCTTTCTCTGGGCATCGTCAGAAAAGTAATCCTAAACTGCTTAAGATTTTCTAATTGTTCAACTCCAATTTGTTATTATACAGTGAATGCATTGTCTTTTCTCAACAGGGTAGGGCACAAAGATGGTTGCTGATCGCCAAATCCGAGAAAATTTTGGATTGAACTTTAATATTTTCTAATTTTTGTTCATTTGCTTGTCCCAGGTAGCTTCTGTTTTTAGTTGGAATTATTGGTTCAAAGTGTGTATCTTCTTTTGTTTCTATCTCATCTTATCAGGGATTTATGTTTCTTCTGTTGGAAAAGAAGAATGTGATGAAGACTTCTCAGCTACAATACTGCATATATTGGATGGTCAATACATTCTAAGAAGAATTATCTTCTTTTGAAATGAAAAAGATAGATTACAATTTGGAATGAGATTGCTGTTTAGTCTGGGCCACCAGTTCTTTTCGGAGGATCTTGCCGGCCGCCGACCTTGGGATTGCACTGATGAAACTCACTTTTCTAACCTTCTTGTATGGAGCCACCTGAAGTGATTCCTCAAATTAAAATGAAAACAATGATAAATGACTGAAACAGGTAACAAAGAAGAGAAAAGGATCACTGCCGCACCAACCTGGCCGGCAACAAATTTCATGACTTGCTCTTCAGTTAGTCCAGAATCTGCTGCTCTCACTACATATGCCATTGGTATCTGTCCTGTTTCCTCATCTTCAACCCTGCAATCTCACAGGTTAGTATCTGATAGTATATATGTGTATGTGTGTGTGTATATTTATATGGTAGTGTAACGCACGGTATAACTGCTGCATCTTGTATCTGGTTATGGCTTAGAAGTATTGCTTCTAACTCAGCTGGTGCCACCTGCATTTGCATTTCTAACATCTTCAGCTAATTTTGAACTGCTAGTAAGTGATTTTGTTTTTCAGAGAATCCATCTAATTGATCATACCTGGTAACCATTATGCTTGATAAGCTCCTTGATGCGATCGACTATGTAGAGGAAGCCATCTTCATCGAAATAACACAGATCCCCGGTGCGTAACCAACCCTCTGAATCAATTGTTGCATTGGTAGCTTCCACATTACCTAAGTACTCTTTCATTACTGATGGGCTCCTCAGCCATAGCTCTCCTTGCTTACAGGGTGGTAGAGGTGAGCCGGTCTTGACGTCCACCACCTTAGCGCTGAACGTCGGAAACAGTCCGCCGGACGATTCTGTACGCGCCTTTGCCTCCTCATGTGAAACAAAGTAACCACCAGCACCACTAGTCTCTGTTAGCCCATAACCTGGTCTTAGCTTCACCCATGGAAACTTCTCTCTAAAAGCCTTGGCTATATCTTTACTCAAGGGTGCAGCCCCTGAACCTACTCTCCTCAGCGAGGATAGATCGCTGTTACTAGCGTTCTTGACTAACGCAAGGATCACTGGCGGGACTGCTGGAATGTTACTGACACGGTGCGTCTGTATCGCGTCGAGCATCGCTTTGAATTCGAACTTGGGCATTAACACAGTCGTGGTTGTACCCACACAGAACAATCCGAGTGCGAAGAAGACTAGACCGTAGATGTGGAACATGGGAACGAAACACAGGAATATGTCGTCGTGAGCCGACGATTCTTGGATTGTCCATTTGAGGAGAGAGATGATGGAGATGATGTTTGAATGAGTTAAGACCACTCCTTTGCTAACGCCGGTGGTACCAGAGGAGTACATTATCACCGCGGTGTCGGACTGAGTAGCATTGGCCTTTGGCACTTCCATTGGATTGCATTTTTCAATCAACTCTTCTATAGATAGCAAATTGTCGTCGGAGGAGGTACGTGTTGTGACGATCGTAGGGACTCCGGTGGGGAGTATCTTGTGCAACTCTTCCGGGGCCGAGATGATCAGTTTTGCACTCGAGTCGCGTACTTGCTTAGCGAGTTCGGACGCGATGTTGAGCGGGTTACCTGCGGTTAGAATTGCACCAACACTGAGCACAGCAAGGCTGATGGTTGGATACAAGATGGAGTTTGGTGACAAGAGGAAGATGACGTCGCCTTTACGTATCCCTAATCCATGGTACAAACCGGCCGCGAGGGAATTGATCGAACGCCGGAGTTGAGCATAGGTGACTTGGTGGTTGGTGACCGAGTCAACGAGTGCAACCCGAGACTCGGCGTGATCTGGGTGTGGGAATTGTGATAGCACAAATGTGGCTATGTCAAGATCGGGCCAAGTCGGGATTTGGTTCTGGTCACGGAGTTGAAGAAGCGAGTGGTAAATGCCGGTGCGAGTGCAAAAGCCGCTTCTCTTATCGATGACAGAACCGTCGTCGGATACTGGTTCAATGTGTGTCCATCTGGGCTCGGTGGTTGACATGGTCTAAAGAGCTGGTTTGGCTTAAGCAGTGTAATGAGCTATAGGGATTTGAATGGTTCAGTGTGAGATGGAGAGGCTTCGTTTCAGGTTTTATTTAAGCATTTCAAAACTTGGCATTGAGAAGTTCGTCGCTTTGGAAGAGATGTTTGTTTCATGTGTTTTCTTTTAATTGCCGTCGAGGAAGATGTGACCCAGTCATCTGTTGTATATATTGAATTGAGTGTGTAACAATTATACCATAAAAGATGGCAGCTGGTAGGGTAAGACATCAGAACCGTTCATCTTTATCAAGTACACGATCATAGATGCTGATCTGTATACTTTTGTAATAAGACTGGTGGTCAAATATGTTGGCTCTTCGTGATATGCTGATCAGATGGTTAGAATTGGTTTTTGCAGATCAATGAGATACCCAGATGAAATTGATAACTGTCAAAAATAAATGAATAGATAAGATTGATTGATGAGTTATATTTTTGAAATGTCTTCGTTCCTTTCAAAGTGGTTTGCACTAAAATACATTGTATTTAGCATCTTGATTCATTCTAGTCTACAACAAAGGCAATTCATTATCCAACCGATATATATAAGAAAAAACTTTGGGTAAAATTAGTAGTATAGTATGTCAAGTCAAGCAATAAGTAATTTTCAAAATAATTTTACCATTTGGACAATGAAATCAGTCACATAGATAAATTTAAAATATTAATTATTATTATATAGAAATTATTTTAATTATTTTATTGCATTAAAGTTTCTCAGTGCACTTCTTTTCATGAATATGAACCAAACAATGGAGTTAATTTTAGTAATTTGTGCCAAACTAAACTTTGAATTTAGATTTTACCCACCCGCCTGAAAACAGGTCAACTCGAACCCGAACCACCAACCAGTTGGGTACCCTTTTCTTTGATAGATTTATAATTATTTTTTAAAATTATTTTATTATTTAATTGTAGGTATTTTTAAACTTACTTGTAAGTTAAAAATACCTATTTTTTTTTTCTTGAAAAGAAATCATAGAATTGGCAATTTCTTAACCGATCTGCCAACCTGTAAAAACCCAATCCGATTAAATGGGTTCAACTTCACCCGTTTATTAATTGAGTTGGGTTTATGTTTTACCGACCCGCATCCATAATTTGCTTTATCATTTTAGGAAAAGATTTAATATTATAGTAGTAATATAATATTAGGAACTGTTTTCGAAATCATAAAAAAATATCATCGAAAAATTAGTAGTAGCTTATCCTTTTTAAATAATAAGATTATAGTACTATAATGCCTACTTATGCAATGCCTAATTCAACAAACCACATATCATGTGAATATAATTATATCATGACCAGAATCTGAACATAACTGGGACATCTCAATTGCACGAGATAGCAACCTCAAAACTTTGAGGATTATAATATCATGGCCATATGGAGGTCAATTGATTACTGATTACTTAAAAAGGTACGATGTGCCTGAAAAAACCAACGGTTAATTGATCACAAGCATTCAAGCAATGCGAAACTCTGTCAGGGAGTAATTAAGGGCATATACTGGTTAACTGATTTCAAGAAATACTTTGTGAAGAAAGCAAATATTAAAAAAAAGATTCATACCTTGGTTAGATTGTGCTTGAAATGGATAACTAGGTCAAGCAATGCAAGAACCGTCGATGGAGCAGTTGATTCTAACAGTGAAATTACCTCCAAAACCAACGATACCCTAACCTTGACAACCAAATACTAACAGAGGACAAAAGACTAATGCCAACGAATCAGTTGGTTGAATGAACATATTCAAATGCTACAAATAATCATGAACTGATGAGGGAAACAGAGAAAAAACGAAGGGATCCCAATACAAAGAATGAGAAACAAATGTAAAGAAGGAGATGGAGATTAAACCTAAAGGGAGGAGGTAAAACCAATGGAAGTCAGGACAATACCTTAATCCCAAAGAAAATGACGAATTGACGAGGGAGAAGATGAAGAACACGAACGGAGAAGAGAGAAAACTTTCATTCAATCCAAAAAGAGAAGGGAAGAAGACACTTTCATTGTTTTATAAACGGGGGTATAATGGACATTTCCCTTTCAATTTAATTTATATTAAAAAGGAGGAAAAAAGCAATAAGGCATTTTAGGAAGGAGTTGTCCTGCTACAGTTGTCACGCCCCCAAATCCAAGATATGGAATCTCGAGGATTTCAAGAAACCAACCTTCGGACCCACCGTGTGGATATGAATAAATAGCTACAGCATCAACTCTTACCTGGTTGAATCAGAGTCTCAATGAAATAAATACCAGTAGAAGTCTATCAGAATTAAAAACCATAGCCCAACCAAGCATGTTGAGCTATCAACCTACAATAAGTAGTCAAGTTTAGAAGATCTCTATTACAATTTCGCCCTCCATGGGGTCAAACCAAGGTAAATGAAAATAACATAAAAGTAAAGTCATATAGTCTCATAAACTAATGTATCTCAAAATACCATCTCCAGAAGCCAGCCAGGACTCAAATAATCTGATCACCTATAGAGATAAGGATCAATCGAAGCCTGGTAGAGAAATCCTACTAGACTACAATATCTACTTTTATGCATGTAAATCAATACAGTTTATTTCATGCATTTCACCCAACACATACTATCACAGTCATATGTTTATTAATCATGTCAACATACTATATTTCATATACTAGCATGAATATTACAATCATCATGTAAAATCCCAGTTCACATGGAAACCATACCATATCAATTTATAATCATCAATAGTTCATAATCCCCATAATCCCACTATGTTAAGATTACCCACATGATCCCATCATGTTCAAGCAGATTTCACATGATTCCACTATGTTCCAAACAAACAGTCATACAAGTGTACACATGGTCCCACCATGTTACACAACATTAAGAGCACAACAGTCATATAGTCTAATTATGTTTCACAACAAGCACCACATGGTCCCATCATGCAACGACCAATCAGCATATAAACATATACCACATGGTCCTACCATACTACTGCCAAGTAACCACATAAACACGTACTACATATCTTGCACATAACCATTCCTTTAGGGACTTGCACCCATGGAAGAAGTCTCATGTACCAATCCTTTAGGGACTTACACTCATGGTGGAAACACACCCTTATGCACATAAGCAAACACATAACAAACACATAGTCTCACTATGCTCACAAGCAACATCATATAACCATTCTTTTAGAGACTTTCACCCATTGAGGAAGCCACTTGTACAATCCTTTCTTTTAGGGACTTTCACCCACACTGGAAATAGACTGTAAATACAAGGTCTCACCTTGCAACGACCAATGCGACCCAATCACAATCACATTCACAATCAAGAAGTCATAATGTATATGCAACACAGTCAAGTCAAACACAATGCAATGCAAGGTATGATGCAAGCATGGTGTGAAATGAGATGCAATACAATGCAGGGTGTCATTAGGCTTCGCCCAGTCACATGCTCATTCCAACTCATGACCAAACGACCCATCCTTTTAGGGACTTACACCCACGGTAGAAACACCATTCCTATTTAAGAGACTTTCAGTCACAGTGGAATACACCAATAACACGCTATACTTTTAGAGACTTTCACCCACGGAGGAAGCCACATGTCCATTCCTTTAGGGACTTGCACCCACGATGGAAATACACTTGTATCAGTAACCCTTTCTTTTAGGGACTTGCACCCACGGAGGAAAACCACCATTCCTATTCCTTAAGAGACTTGCACCCGCGGTGGAATACACTAGTATACTTGCATTTCGTTTAGGGACTTGCACACACGGTGGATGCAAACCTGTAACTAGACCTTCCTTTAGGGACTCTCACCCACGGTGGAATACACCCATACCAAACCTTTCCTTTAGGGACTTTCACCCACGGTGGAATACACCCTTACCATGCATTACCTTTAGGGACTTTCACCCACGGTGGAAGCTCATCTATCTACAACATAATTTCAAATCAATCAATACAAACATCATACACAATCTTGGATACTCACAGTACCCTCAATTAGTCATTCAAGTCAACATCACCAAATTCAAACATAAGTTATATAGAAGTCAACTCAAGTCAAACCTAGGTCAACATTGGATGCTAAAAGCACTAATCATCCAATCTAGTCCTATATGACAAATTCTTACCATGCTAATCTTATATTGAGGTCCTAAGATCATATCCAAAACCTTTGAGTTGATAACACCTCATATACCATTCCAATCAGTCCGATAATCTTGAGTTTTGGACATACTCCACTTTTATGATTCGTCCAATTCTAGACCTTTTGCATACAAACCATCCATACAGGCATGTGCACAACTCAATGAGGATCACCTTCATAAAATTTGAAGTTCATTGGACCTCGGTAGCTGCCGAGTCTCCAACCGAGAGGCTTGGTAGCTGGTCCAAATAGCATATAGTTTTTAGTGATTTCGGTAGCTACTCAGTAGTTGCCGAATATCCTACTGAGAAGCTCGGTAGCATTGCTACTGAAGCTCGATAGCATGTCCAGAGAACACACTGTTTTGGGCAACTGCTCGATAGCTGCCGAGATTGCTACCAAACGTACAAATTCAACAATTTTTTTGGGATTTTTCAAGGGCTTCGTGCCTCTACTCAAACCTAGTGATTTTTAATGTGTTAATCATCACAAATCAGTCTCAAAAGCCTACACATAAATCCCAAATAACAACCACATAAAACTAGTTCATTCTCACAGATCTAAAAATGTACTTGACAGATAATCAACTATAGATCTAAAAATATGAACATGGATCTTAAAAATACAAAGTAACACAGTACACAACAACACCATGGATCATATGAAACAACATCATAGCATCATTCCTACCATTTTCTCTAGATTTAAATCTAACATGTTAAACATGCAAATCATTCAATCCTTCCTATATGTATAGCATTGAAGTCATTCATAAAGGAAGTTACCCTCGAAATGCAGGAATCCCTACCTCGTTGCCTAAGCTTTTTTTGCACCTAACTGGCATCATGGATCACCCATCAATCTTCTCTTAGCAGCCTTTTCATTCTTCTTCTTCCTTATTTCCTTCTTTTCTTTTCTCACTTTTCTCTACAACAAAACCCCTTTCTCTCTCTTCTTACTCTCTTATTCAAACGTGTAGAGACAAATTCTCTCTCCTCCCTTGATGTTATGTGAGTTAGTGGAGGTTACATAATCCCTCTCTCTCTAATTCAAATCACATAGTAAAAGTCTCTTACACCCCTAATGACTAAGTCAAATGGCACATCCATCCCCTTAGCTTCAAACATCCAACACAAACCCTAGTTTCCATAAGGTTTTAAAATAACTTAAGTGATTCCAATCTTTCTAATATTACACATTGGACCCTATAATTAGTTTTAATTACAAATCCTACTTATTTCAATTATTTAAATACACAATCCTATATAATCTTTCACAAAGGAT
>JAUPMG010084426.1:0-12745 GCA_031762675.1 Pachysandra terminalis | reverse complement strand
AAAGATTGTTTCTTTCATTCATCTATCTTGGTTTTTGGTATGGCAATCCGCGGTCCAGGAATGGATCCCGAAGGTCGTGTCTTGGGAGTCGTGCCATTCCACCTAGGGATGCGTACACGAGTTTCGGGGCATGACAATCTCTGGTTGAAGCCCCTCTTCAAAATTTGCAGCCTTATCGCTTTCACTAGCTACCATCTTCAGTGTGATATGCGACACCATTGCGAAATGGCCCTCATATTGGTTCATAGTCCTGGAGTCTGTTCTAGCTTGCAAAACTGCCCTCATACTAGATCAATTAGCTTTGTAAATCATATGCCTTCAAAAATGATGTGCTTGAGGGAATCCCTAAAAAAATAAAGAATAAAAAATATTGAAAAGGTTTGAAGCACGAACAAACGAACAATCCCAAACAAGCAACCAAAGACTTCGAAAGTAGACAACCTAGAAATCATTGGAAAAAGGAACCCCATATCTTTATTATTTCCTAGTTTATCTTGACTGGATTGATCCTTCTCCGAGAACCTATAAGCACCAATGGTTTAAAGAGTAAAAAAAGACAAGAGAAAGGTAATCGAGAGAGTATGAATACTCTCTCTATATTTCAGTGTTTTCGTTTACAACCATATTCAACCTATATGTAGGGTTTCCAGCAACCAATTCAGGAAGCTAGATCCTAAAGTTTAGGGGTAATTACAACAATTAGAATAAGTCGAATATTTACACAAGATATGATCCTACAATTACGTCTCCAAATTGATAGTTGCCAATTTGATTCCCAATACGCCTCCTCAAGTTGGAGCGTGGATGTCCATTGCATTCAATGTTTGTAGGTGAGAGTGGAAAAGTGCATTCCCAAGTGGCTTTGTAAACATATCAACTATTTGGAGGGCTGAAGCTAAATGTGAAGAAACTGTCATCCCTGGTTGTATTCGTTCACGAACTGTATGACAATCCAATTCAATGTACTTGGTATGTTCATGGAATAACGGGTTTGAGGCAATGTGTAGGGCTGCCTGATTGTCACAGTACAACCTTATTGGTTATAAGTGTTTGATCTGAAAATCCTGTAATATATACTTTAACCAAACCAATTCACATGTGATGGATGTCATGGATTTGTACTCCGCCTCCGCGGATGAGGGAGACACTGTTGATTGCTTCTTTGTTTTCCATGATATTGGTGCATTTCCAAGGAAAACACAGAACCCAGTGACTGACATTCGTGTCGTCGGGTAACCAACCCAATCTGTGTCGCAGTATCCCGTTAATTGTAATGTTCCCTGAGATGGGAAGAGTATGCCTTGGCCTGATGCATTCTTCAAATAACGTAGGACTCTATAAGCTGCTTCTAGATGTGGCCTTCTAGGTTGTTGAATGAACCAGCTCAAGATGTGCACTGAGTAGGTTATGTCGGTCGAGTAATTGTAAGATAAATAAGACAACCCACTAGACACTTGTATTAAGAGGGATCCTTGATAGGTTAACCATCTGTAGGTGTCAACTTTAGGTGTTGCTCCATAGGGAATTTTGCTAGGCGGGCACCAAGCAATCCGGCATCTTCAAGAATGTCTAATGTGTATTTTTGTTGGGATATGGAAATGCCCTTCTTTGTGCGTGCCACTTCCACTCCAAGGAAATACTTCGAAAGGTCGACGTCCTTGATTCGAAAATTCTTGTGCAATATTTGTTTAAGAACATGTATTACAGCATCCTCATTGCCTGTAATTATCATGTCGTCAACGTAAATTAAAATAGCGGGGAATGAATTCCCATTCACCTTAGTGAACAAGGAATAATCTACCCTTGATTGTTTATAATCATCCCGTCGAATAGCTTGAGAAAACTTGTGAAACCAATTTCGAGAGGCTTGTTTTAAGCCGTATAGTGACTTCTAAAGTCGGCATACTAAGTTGTCCCCCTACCGATGAAGACCAAGAGGAGGCAGCATGTAAACCTCCTCATCCAATTCACCATGAAAGAATGCATTTTGGACATCAATTGATGAAGGACCATTGTCGAATAGATGTGATGGCAAGGAGACATTTGACCGTCACAAGTTTTGCCATTGGTGCAAAGGTCTCTGTATAATCCAAGCCTTCTCGTTGTGTGTATCCCATGGTAACCAACCACGATTTGTAATGCTCAATGGAGCCATCGGAATTGTACTTGATCTTATATACCCATTTGCTACCTATAGCATGTTTCCCAGGTGGTAAAAGTTTCAAAACCCATGTATTATTTCTTTTAAGGGCTGTGAGCTCTGCTTGCATTGCTGTCGCCATCTGGGGTCTAATTGTGTCTGGTCATAAGATTTAGGTTCCACACCACTAGAAATACTTGTGACAAAGAAATGGTGAGATGATGATAAACGATTGTAAGAGATGAAATTGGAAATTGGGTGACGAGTAACTGAACGAGTATTTGACTGTCCTGGAAGAGAAGCAGTGGCTTGATAGCATTTAAAGTCCTTCAGCAACACAGTCTGTTGACGGGCTCGTGTACCACATCATGGTTCGAATGGGATGGTGGTTGGGTTTGTTGTGGTGATGAAGTCATGTATGTCAGGTTCAAGGGGTGGTGAGGTGTTGGGAGATGCAATGGGTGACGAGTTTTGTGTCGTGGTTTCAAGAATGTTGGTATTTGGTGGAGTGTGATCACTGCTAGGCGTTGAATTTGAAAGTGGGAGGGCTAGTACAAGAGGTTCAAGGGTGGTGGGTAAATTATCTTGTCGTAAAGAGGAGAGTGGGAAGATGTGTTAATGGAAGACAACGTCCTAGCTAGAGAAAAACTGTTTGGTGGCTAAATCATAAACCCGATATGCCTTTTGTCCCAATCCATACCCCACAAATATACACTTTCGAGCTCGAGGATCGAATTTTTTGACTTGGCTTGGTGTTTGTGGCATAGCATAATCAACCAAAAACTCTTAAATGGGTGTATATGGGTGGTGTCTTGTGAAGTAGTTCATATGGTGTGCGTTTAGAAAGGAGTGGTGTGGGTAAGTGATTGATTAAATAGGCTGATGTTAGGATGCTTTCTCCCCAAACGGACAAGGTTAATGAGCTTGAAATCTTAGGGATGGCCTAAACGATGGTGCCAAAGATCGGGATGTGTTCTAACGGCATGGGCAGTGTGGGTGAATGATGGTGGTTGTTTGATTGTCATCACGTTGCTGAGATAGTACAAGCCGTTATGCTCCTTCCCCAGACCAATCACCTTCCTCGTCGTCAAGTCCTGTAAGATACAAAATTCATGGTGGAAAAGAACAGTGCAATGAAGATCACGAGTAACTTTACTAACAGAAAGAAGGTTAACTCGAAATTTAGGTACACAAAGCACGTTCTTAATATGCAATTTAGGACCAATTGACATAGACCCAGTAGATTGAATTTTGATATGTGAACCATTAGGTAACTCAACATATGGTGATGAAGGAGTGGTTTGATGTAAGAGTTTAAATGAAGAAGTGATGTGATCAGTCACACCACTATCGTTTATCCAATTAATGGCACATGTGTGGGATTGCAAGTAGAATTACATGGGGATATTTTAATACCTGTTTCTATGTTAGTACTAGGCTGTGTTTTACCATAGTGGAGTAGTGCTTTGATTTGTTCATGCTCCTTGGCTGTGAATTGAGGGACTACACTTGCTATATCCTCCACAGGAGCAGTCTTCGGGTTGGTACCTTGGACACTGTTGGCGACTGGCTTCTTTTTCTGTTGGGAAGCTTAACCGACTTTGACTTGTTGGATTGGCCTGTGTTTGTGCTCTTAGGGTCCTAGAGACATTCATGGTGTGAGAGATGCTCTCTCCGCGATTGGTACGAAATTCTCACTGTTTTTCTTCTTGGAGAAGCAATGAGTAAGCTTTCTTTATTGTGGGTAACAGCTGCATCAACAGGATTTGGCCATGCACTGCTGAGTAGGTATCATTCAGACCAATAAGGAACTGCAACAAGCACTCCTTTTGCTCTCGGTTAGTGAAAAACTTTTGGCTTCCACAGGTACATACTGGGACGGTGTTGTACGAGTCCAAGTCATCCCAAAATGACTTCATCTTTGTGTAATAGAGCAAGATGGATTGGTGTCCCTGCTTGTGTTCAACGATGTTGCTTTGAGTTTGGTAGATTCTTGTTGCATTCCCTTGAGAAAAAAGTTCCTGTAAATCTAGTCAAATTTCTGCTGGTGTGTGCATATTTCACAGAGTTCGCAAGATCTTGATCCACTGAGTTCAGGATTCATGACATTATCATGTCACTGCAGCGCCTCCATGAGGCGTATTTTGCCTCTACGGGGTTGGGTGCTTTGATAGAACCATCAATGAATCCTAGCTTGTTCCTGGCGCTAAGACTCATCCTCATGGCTCGGCTCCACGTCCAATAATGTTTTCCTGTAAGAACTTTGGAGACAAGGGTAATTCCTGGAGGATCTGAGTGATACAGGGAGTAAGGGTTAGAAGAATCAATGAGATCATTGTTCTTCAATGACTTTGAAGAGGTGCCTCTCTTCTGTAAAGGTCTTTCTGATTCTGAGTCAGACATGGTGTTGTGGTGGTGATGTTGTCTGAGCGGAAGAATGTTTAGGCCTTAGAGCTTCTAGAATCGATGCTTTGATACCAAGTAAAAAGGGATGAGAGAAAGGTAATCGAGAGAATGTGAATACTCTCTCCATATTTCTTTGTGTTTGTTTACAACCATATACATCCTATATGCAGGGCTTCCAACAACCAATTAAGGAAGTTAGATCCTAAAGTTTAGGGGTAATTATAGCAATTAGAATAAGTCAAATATTTACACAAGATATGATCCTACAATTACGTCTCCAAATTGAGATAGTTGCCAATTTGATTGCCAATATAAATCCAATTGGAAAACCTCAATATCTATCCATATCATCATGTAAATTCCCTACGAAAAAGGATCAATGAATGTCCAATCTTTATTGATGCATTACATTTTTTTATGATGTCAAAAGAAACTGAAACGGATATTCGACAATTCCTGTTATTTGTAAAGAAATGGGGTTAACATAGTTTTTTTTTTTTTTTTTTTAATGATGCATAACATTGTTTTTTGGGTGAGAACCCCAACCTAGAAGTTAGACCACCTTATGACCTCTTCTTGGAAAATATCATGTTGATATGACCTTGCACTTGTAATATGCCAAGATATACATACAAAAACTATGAAGAAGTTGTTAGAGATAGTGGGTGGCTCATATTTACTTGTCTATAATCCAACGGGAGGGATCTGAGGGGCCCAAAGGGGCAAAGCGAAGAGGAGCACCATGAGGAGAGGTCTCTCTCCGGGTCATGAGTAACTCGTTGTGTTGGTCAGTACTAAGGGTTAGAGGGTACGGGAGCAGAGTCCCCCGTGGTAAGGTGAAGGTATATTGGGGATTTGTCCCATATATCGGATTAGGAGTATAAGTTGTAACCCCAATGCATTTTTGACATAGTGAAAACTTCTTCTCTCTCGTTGACATAGGCTTTCTTGAACCACGTATATATGTGTGCATTGTTTGACCTTTGTTTTACTGTGCTTATTATTATTGCTTGATTTCAATCAAAAGAAGTTTTACATTATAACTTGCTTGCAATGAACATTTACCATAACAATTGGATTAGTTTCCCTTTTGTAATGGCCTAAATCAATTAGGAGGTAATTAATTATGCTTTTACCCTTAATGTGAACCTATCTACCCACTTGAACGCCAATCGAAGTTGAACCAGCCATGCAATTAATTATGATATAATTGTGTAGGTCCTAGTATTTTAAACCATTGACAACCCTTGTATCTTGAATGAAAATCAATTAAATAATTTAATTTGAATAATGAAGTGTATGGTTGAGATTGGGTGTTAGGCTTGGATTGAGTAGTTACAGATAAAGGGTTAGGCTTGGGGTAGGTAGAAAATGAGAGAGACGATGATGACATGTCGCAAGGGTGGATGAAGGAGAGAGAATGATAAGGATGAGGATTCTTTTCTCTTAGAATGTATGAGAAGCTTAAGAGTTGAGAGAGAAAAAGAAGGAAGGGCAAGAACATTAGGAATTTTCTTGAAGAACCTAATAGGTAAGTCATAATTTCATGAATGTAACTAGTTAAGTCTTGGATTTCTCTACTTTTACATTTTTGTTTGGTTTCAATCTCATATTGAGAATTTTTTGAAATGGACATTGTCTTTTAGGATAGTTTAAATGTTTCTTTTGATGCCTATGAGTATGAGACTGTATGAAATTGATTTAGGATGGAAGATCCCTCTATTTTGCTCAGTTCGCGACATTCGGCGGCCACCTCGGTGCGCCGAACAGGTCGCCAAGGTAGCTTTGGTGTGCCGAAATTGGCTTCGGTGCACCGACAGGGGCGTCGATATGGTCGCCGAGGAAGTAAGTTCTGGCAACGTCGCCGAATCTCAGGTGGTCCGTCGAAGAGGTCGCCGAGAATTACTTTCGTGTGCCGAAGGGGACGCCGAAGAGGTCACCAAGAAAGTAGGTTCTGGAAATGTCGCCGAATCTCATGTGAGGTCCTCCTAGGAGGTTGCCGAAGGAGATCTCAGTGCGCCGAAGGATACGCCGAAGGCCTCGCTGAACCTGTAGACTCGGACCAACTTAATTTAATTAGTGATGGGATACTTGTGTAGTATGAAAGTAGTTGAATGTCATGCCTGCTCATTGGTTTGTTGTTTGATTTTTTCCTTGAACTTGTGAAATATGATAATATACGTTATATGAAATGTCTTGTTGAATTGTGATGTTTCCTTCATCTATGTACAATAATATGCATGATAAAATTTTATGACATACTTAACGCACCCTGTACACTATGTCATGCATAACGCATTGTAGGTTAGACGCACATAACATGTTGTTGGTGTAATTCTTATCTCGTATTGGATTAGTTAGGTGTTAAGAAACAACGTGGGAAATGTAGACAGATGTATGCACTTGATTAGTTTCTAATACACCCTGTACACAAGAATGTATGCTTAGTTAATGTGCACTATTTCACTTCATGCTTCATTGCATTGCATAGACTCTAGACCATCGTTTGGTCAACGAGTGTAACCCTGTATTCCAAGACCTCATGGTTGGGTCTTGTGACTGGATATGAGTGTGATGTGGATATCATAACTAGGGAGGGACTGGCTGGATTAAGTTGAGGCCGTAACTAACCCAATAAAGTTTTTCTTAGCCCGAAGACTCTGTGCCAAGGACAAGAAAAGATAAGAAAGGACCTTTGTAGTTAGGTGAAATGATCATGTTTTCCTGATCCGCAGGTTGCTGCAAGTCTCGGTCTACGGACCACTGATCAGAAATAAATGGGGGGATTGTGCCTCCTAGGTTGAAAACCCTTAGAACTGCGCAATACAAGTAGAATATCCCTATTTCCATGGACCGTATACATAGGGGATGCATTTAGGTTGCTGAGTCATCCTGGGGTGCATTCAGGTTGCTGGGACACCCCGAAATAGAGGCTGAATCAGGAGGAAACAGATTTTATTGATACTCTACTAGAGTTACATTTTCACAGCATATAGAGTTGTTTGCTAGCTCACCTTGGTAAGGTTCTGTAATTTAGAATGCATAGCATGCATAATTAAATAACTTACCTCATACATTGCATCGTTTGACTTCTCTTATGTTTTGGAATCGAAAGAAATGTAGACGTAAGGACTTCAGGGCAACATTATGTAAACCTGAAATTATATTACTTACAAGCTTATAGCTTATGCTTTCTACCAACATTTGTTTAGGGCCTATAGTTGAGCCCGTTGCTGAAGAGGAACCCACAGGAGAGGGAGGATTTGAAGAAGAAGACGATTTTTACTCCTACGAGTGACTCACTTTGTAATGCTTTGTTTAAACTCTGATAATATTTTATTTTGGTCTATTTTTGGTAATACCTGTGTTGGTATCTAATGTAATCTGATTTGGAACCTAGAACAGTTTTCTTCAAATTCCGCTGCATATTTTGTAATTAAGTATTACATTATCTCTATAATTTTTGAATGATGGTTTAAAAGTGCTAGTACTATAAACTATTATTCAACTGCCACTCTCCTTCCGAGGAAGTGAAGGTCATAATCCAGACTCCTCCGAACCCTAAGTGGTCTCATGGGTTGGGTTGTGACAAAGTTGGTATCAGAGCTATAGTTCTTTGTTTTAAATCAAATTTCCTAAGTTTTAAGATTTATGAGATTTGAAAGTTTTTGATGTTCCGATGTTTGACAAGTTTTTGTGTGTTGGTTGTTAAACCCTAACCATCTGAAATTCTTACTCACAAGAAGTTCAGATGTGTGAATTCTGTTGACAGAGACAAGCTGATCTCACATGGTGGGAAGAAGAGGTTGACACGCCAATGAACCACCAATGGTGGAGGACTATAGGAGGCGGAGATGTCGGCATGCAGGTGAACCACCACTGATAGGAGATCATAGGGGTGGTCTCCAATTAGCGGGAGTTTATCAAGCCTTAGGGGACATGGGTAACATGATGCAGAGGCAGCAAACTCAGCTTCAGTCGGCTACACAGAGGAACATCTCAAGCTTAGAGAGTTTCAAGAACCTTGGGCCAACATCTTTTAAGGGAGCTATAGACCCGATAGAGGCTCAAAATTGGATTGACTCCATAGAGCATATATTTGAGGATGCCGACAAGATCCGTTTTGCTTCTTTTATGCTGGAGGGAGAAGCTCGTCGATGGTGGAAGTCAACACTGGAGATTACTACTGTCATGACATGGGATAGATTCAAGGAGGTCTTCTATTTGGAGTACTTCCCAAAGACAATGAGGAGAGAGAAAGAGCTGGATTTTATGAAGCTGGAGCAGGGGAGTATGTTGGTGATGGAATACGCCGCTAAGTTCACCGAATTATCCCAATTCGCAAAGTATGCGGTGGACGAGGAAGAAAAGAAGACTTTCCGTTTTGAAAGTGGCTTGAGACCAAACATCGGGAGTAGGTTGATTGTGAGGGAGTTCACCGAGTACCATAAAGTGATGGACTGTGCTAGGAAGGTGGAGAAGGATATGCTGGAGTGCCAAAAATAATCCGAAGCCTAGTACCTTCAAGGGAAACACCTCCGAGGCACAGAAGAAGTAGAGGATTCAAGGTCCATCTAGTTCTCAAGGTTTTGGGAACTTCTCGATGCGGTGCCACCATTGTGGAAAGAGTGGACACAGCTATAGAGAATGCCGGTCACCTTGAAATCCAAATATCTTCCAAGGTTAACCATAACAGCAGCAAATGGTACCCTGACCCCACTATGTGCAGAATTCGCTTCCTATTCAACAAGTTCCACCGTTCAAAGGACCAAGGACTGGACTCCCTTAACCCCGACTACAACCACCACCTCAAACGACCAAATTCTTTGCAATTTAACCACAACAGAATGTATTCATGGAAGGTATCATACAACTCACATATTTCTGCACGAGTGTTATTTGATACTGGAGCCTCTCATTCATTCGTTGCACGAACACTTGTACACCGTTTGGGTCTTAATATGAAGAACTTAGAGAGGAGTTTGGTAGTAGCAAACCCTATAGGAGGAACCACACATTTAGACTTTGTGTGTGAATCTTGCTCAATAGTGATAGATGAGTTCACTTCACCTATCGATTTGATTGTCCTTGACATGCATGAGTTTGACATCATTTTGGGAATGGACTGGCTAGCTGCACATCATGTGCAAATAGACTCTCTTAACCGAGTGGTATCCTTTCTGAGCCCGGAGGGTGACATAGTAGAAGTTGTGGGTTCGGAATCCGGGATATACCATCTATCTGCTTGTATAGATCATGAGTCCACTGAGAAGAGGGAAGATTGGGATGAAATCCCTGTGGTGTGTCAATATGGTGTAGTGTTCCAAGATATCCCAGGATTACCACCCAAGCGTGAAGTAGAGTTTGGCATTGAGTTAGTAGCAGGAGCACGATCCATTGCATTACCGACTTATCGACTGGAATTGAGGAAGCAGTTGGATGAACTTTTAGAATTGAAGTTCATACGTCCAAGTTCTTCTCCGTGGGGAGCACCAGTACTCTTTGTGAAGAAGAAGGACGGGTCTCTTAGGTTGTGTATAGACTACAGAAAATTAAACCAAGTGAGGGTCAAGAACAAATACCCATTACAGCGCATTGATGATTTATTTGACCAGTTGCAAGGGGTGTCTTATTTCTTGAAGATAGATCTCAGATCTGGATATCACCAACTGTGGATCAAGGAAGAGGATGTACCTAAGGCTGCGTTCAGAATGAGGTACGGGCACTTCGAGTTTGTAGTCATGCCATTTGGGTTGTTTAACGCCCCGACAACATTCATGGATATGATGTAGAGAGTATTCAAGTCCTACCTGGATAAGTTCCTGGTAGTGTTTGTTGATGACATCCTGATCTACTCCAAGTCAAAAGAAGAACATGAGGAGCATCTCAGTATTTCTATGCAGACCCTAGTAGACCACCAGCTATACACAAAGTACTCGAAGTGTGAATTTTGGAAGGATGAAGTGAAGTTCCTAGAACACGTGATGTCTAGGGAAGGTATCACCGTGGATCCCAGGAAGGTGGAAGCAGTTTTCAATTGGGAGCAACCCAAGAGCGTATTTGAAATTCGCAGTTTCTTGGGATTGGCGGGTTAATACAGGAGATTTATTGAAGGGTTCTCAAGTATTGCAGCCCCTTTAACCAAGCTGACTCGGAAATACTTGAAGTTCATTTGGGACGACGCTTTCTAGGCAGCCTTCACCACTCTCAAGGAAAAAATTACTACTGCACCGGTCCTCACAATGCCAGTTAATGGCATCGACTTCATAGTCTACGCAGACGCTTCATTATTTGGTCTTGGTTGTGTTTTGATGCAAGACAGCAAAGTGGATGGAGCTCGTGAACGACTACAATTTTCCCACGACATGGAGCTTGCAATGATCATGTTCCCATTGAAGATTTGGAGACATCACCTTGTAGGCAAAACATTTGAGGTATTCTCAGACCATAAGAGCCTCAAGTAATTATTTTCCCAGAAGGAATTGAATATGGGCCAGAGAAGGTGGATGGAGCTCGTGAATGACTACAATTTTTCCCTTCAGTATCATCTGGGCAAGGCCAATGCAGTAGCGGATGCTCTTAGCCGGAAACCTAGAAGTGTCATAGCCCACATGTTAGTTTAGGAATGGAAGTTCTACGAAGCACTTGCAGATTTCAACTTCGTAGCTCACAGGACTAGTCAAGGTGTAAGAATGTGCAACATACTTGTCAAGCCATCACTCAAGGCAAGGATCATTGACATTCAGCAGAATGAGAAATGGATGCAGGACTTAGCCGCAGATGAGGAGCGAACCGACTAGACCAAGGTCGAAGACGGGAGTGTCAGATTTAAAGGACGACTTTGCGTACCACAAGACGAAGATCAGAAGAATGAGATCCTGGCCGAAGCTCATAGATCTCGGTAGAGCACATATCTATGGATTTCATTATGGGACTTCCGAAGACATGCAACAGCCACGACATGATCTGGGTAATTGCGGATCGCTTAACCAAGTAAGCTCACTTTATACCTTCGAAGACTACGATGAACACCTACGACTTGGTGAGACTGTATGTGAGAGAGGTCATTTGTCTGCATGGAGTACCCATCACTATAGTTTCAGATCGAGGTTCACAGTTCACCTCAAAATTCTGGAGAAGTCTACACAAGGCGTTGGGTACACAGCTCAACTTCAGCACTGCCTTCTATCCTCAAACAGACGGTCAGACTAAAAGAGTAAATCAGGTACTTGAAGATCTCCTGCGGTCATGTATCCTAGATTTCAAGGGCATCTGGGAGGACCATCTAGCACTCGTCGAATTCTCCTACAACAACAGTTATCAAACGAGCATAGGGGTGGCACCATTCGAAGCTCTGTACGGAAGACCTTGCTGATCACCCTTGTGCTGGAATGAAGACAGTGCTCATGTCCTGTTGGGACTAGAGATCGTGGCCGAGACAACCGAAAAGATCAAGCTAATCAGAGACCGACTGCTTACAGTTCAACATCGACAGAAAGGTATGCAGACGGAGGAGTAAATTAGAGTTCATGGTGGGAGACTGGGTATTTCTCAAGGTCTCATTGACTAAGGGGTATTCAGATTTGGTAAAAGAGGCAAGCTAGCGCCAAGGTATATTGGACCCTTCGAAATTTCCAAGCAAATTGGAGAAGTAGCTTACAGAGTGATACTACCGTTCTCTATGGACTTCGTGCATGACGTCTTCCATCTTTCTATATTGAAGAAGTACCATCCAGACCCAGCTTCAGTAATCGACTAGCAGACCGTGATCATTAGAGAAAATGCTACCTACGAAGAGCTTCCTGTGGAAATCATAGATCGGAAGGAGCAAGTAATGCGGAACAAAGTCATCGCTAAAGTGAAGGTCTTGTGGAACAATCACAGGACGTTCGAAGCAACTTGGGAACTTGAGGACGAGATCCAAGCTAGGTACCCACAACTCTTCACAGAAGATCAGTAACTTTCGAGGACGAAATTCTCTTTAGGGGTGTAGGCTGTAATGTCCTAAACCAATTAGGAGGTAATTAATTATGTTTTAACCCTTAATGTGAACCTATCTACCCACTTGATCGCGGATCGGAGTTGAACCAGCCATGCGATTAAATATGATATGATTGTGCCTTTGTGTCTTGAATGAAAATCAATTAAATAATTTAATTTGAATAATGAAGTGTATGGTTGAGATTGGGTGGTTAGAAA
>JAUPMG010084416.1:0-12745 GCA_031762675.1 Pachysandra terminalis | reverse complement strand
TTTATGGTTGGAATCCATTTATATTTGGTCTATGGTGGGTACTTGAGGGTTTCCCTCTTTCCACCACACTTAGGTTTTTGTTTTTATCCGTTTAGTGGTCCGGGGTTTAGGATTCCACATGCATATAGTCTTTCATGGGTTAATAACCTTGGAGAAGGTGGGTGGGGTGCATACAATCCATCTCCAAGCTTCCAAAACACCAAAGCACAACTAAATTACAAATCATAGAAGTAATACTCAACTTGGGGCTTCGTCGGAGTGATGTTGGAATCGATTTGCCGTCTCTCGCTACTCCATAACCTTCCTCCATATGCTCCATAGCTCCAGGAGAGATAAGAGAGGAAGATGAGTTGAGAAAAATTGAAATGGAACCTAAGGGTTCTATTTATAGGCTTTATGGGTCGGATTGTGAATAGTTTAAGTAGTGGGGGTAAATCAGGGTTTCAGATCATATCTTTTCCGATAGGGTTCGTATACAGGCTCTATTAGAGGGCTTTCATTGGTGGGGTCAAGGCGGATGATTTAGGTCAATTAGTATAATTTATTGCCTCGCTTAGTAATTAAATCTCTAGTTAAATATCTAATTTTTAACTGCTCGGGCAAGTTGGCTTCTGAACTCGCCTCACATCCTTGAGTTGACCTTAACATTCTAAGGTCAGGCTTTGTGTGTCATTAATCTCAGTCACTCCTGAGATTAACTCTGATTACCTAAGTTAAGTTACTAATCTTAATTAACTTAAGGGTCAAGGATCGGGTCGTTACAAGAAGAGATCCTTTTGGGTAATCTCTCTTCATGTACTAATAGGAAAACCTTCTACCTCTTTCTTTCCCTTTTTCTCCTCCTTCTATTCTCTCTTTTCATTCAAAATTTGAATTAAGAGATTCTTCATAAGGAGAGAGGCAAGGAGAGACCAATTTTGAAGTTGCTAATTCCCGGTTTATAAACTTGTAGTAACCTGTAGCGCACGGTTGACCTATATAGAGTTCGATTTACGACATTGACGTGAAATACACTATTGTAGAGCTTGAAGGCTTCTTTCCAATACACTAAGAATCCCATTGATTCGACATTGGATGTAAACGTTATGCGCAATATACCAAGACTACATCAAGTATTTGCTTCCCAGATTCTGTTTCTAAATTTGGATGATTTGATTTGAACTCCCAAACAGTATTGACTTTCCTTCTCATTTTCTCTTCTTTCAATTCTTTCCTTGCTTTCTAAAAACATCCTTAATTTGAATTCAAACGAATTCGAATTCAAACGAATTCGAATTCAAACACTCAATTCCTGCTTTTGCGCACAATAGAAAGTTGCTAATTTCGTGATTGCGATTGATCGCATTTTCCATGGGATCGATCGCACTATGAGATCGATCGCAGATATTTACGATCGATCGAAAATTAGTACGATCGATTGCATTAGGTTCAGCAGCTTCATTTTGATTGCGGTTTGAGCTGGACTTTGACATGGCTTCCTTTCTCTTGTCTTTAAGGATGTGGCTTTATTATCATTAAGGATGGATTACTCGAAATTCCTCTAAACCTGCATAAATTAGGATATATAAATTTAGATGTATGTTATGCAATGGTAAAAGAGAATTCATGTAAATTATGCACAAAGTGGACTTAGAAGGCCTAGGAATGCTAAATAAGTCATGATAAAAAGATGTAAATATGTAATAATTCATGACTTATCAGGAATTATGCAAGCAACGACCCGAACTAGTTCGGAGCAAGCAGAGCTGAAACATTAATATGGGGTAAAGGTAGCACACTACCATGATGACTCCAGATGTTATACAAGTCATAAGGTGACCGATACATTTTCAAAGATTATACATAACAGAGCTAATACCAACGAATACTCCACGGTAGGATGCCAAACCCCCACGGCGGGAATGCCGAATAGAGGTGTGCCTCACGTTCACTAAAGAGATGCATCTCGGTGAACACGTTGATATGAATTCACATCTAAGGGGAGAGATAGCCCCGGACGATGTGAGACGTCAACACGTTGATATGCATTCACATCTAAAGGGAGAGACTGCCCCAGACGATGTGAGATGTCAACACGTTGATATGAATTCACATCTAAAGGGAGAGACTGCCCTGGACAATTTGAGACGCCAACACGTTGATATGAATTCACATATAAAGGGCGAGACTGCCCTGGACGATATGAGATGTCAATACGTTGATATGAATTCACATCTAAGGGGAGAGACAGCCCTGGACGATGTGAGACGTCAATACGTTGTTATGAATTCACATCTAAGGGGAAAAACAGCCTTGGACGATGTGAGACGTCAACACGTTGATATGAATTCACATCTAAAGGGAGAGACAACCCTGGATGATGTGAGACGTCAATACGTTGATATGAATTCACATCTAAAGGGAGAGACAGCCCTGGACGATGCAAAATATCAACACCTTGATATGAATTCACATCTAAGGGGAGAGACAGCCTTAGACGTTGTGAGAAGTCATTACATCAATATGAATTTACATTTAAGGGGAAAAACAACCTCGGACGTGGTAAGACATTGACACTCCATGATGGGATGCCGACATAGAGGTGCACCTAACATTCATACAGTCTCGAAAGTGCTAAGGTTCGAGGACCTCGAATGCACTAAGACGAATAGTCTCGAAAGCGCTAAGGTTTGAGAACTTCGAAAGTGCTAAGACTAGACAGTCTCGACAGCTCCAAGGCTAAAACAGCTTCTACTACATTTATTCATGATGATCACCATTGCCTACATTTCGGCTTCATGAGCGTGACATACGAGGCGGATTTAGATGTGAAAGGATCGGAGGGCGTGAGGATTGCCATCTCCTTGTCAGGTCGTGATTTACACGCAATGTCATGACTCCAAAGGCAAATGCGTAATTCATAAAGATGGCTTGGGATTGGTCCACTTAAGAGAGTGGGGTAACCGATGCATATTACCCCAGGTGAGCGTTTTAACACCGTTAGAAACGGTTTAACAGATCGCTAACTGCGATTATCTTTTTCCTAGATGCTATAAATAGTAGCTCAGTTCCCAGGATTTGGGGCTGGAGAATTTTAACGGGGTTAGACTCCTAAAACGTGGCTCTGAAGTGCGCTCACTAATTTCTAACACCTTGATCACTATTTTCCTTAGCCTGACCCAACTCCTTCCAAACGGTTGTTTTACTTTACTCTTTTGGTTCTTCTAAAGACGGGGTACGGTTGCTTGTCGATTTAGGCTTCCATCAATCAGTAACATTACCGTTGGTGACTCTTTCACAAAATCACCCTTTACATTTTGGCGACTCCACTGGGGACTTGGTCTCCTATGTACTGATCATTACTAGAAGAATGCCGAGGCAGAAGAGTAGAACGAAAGCTGTGGAACAAGTTGGGGCATCTCTGTTCCATACTGTTGAAGAGAGACATGAAGAAGACCATTGCAACGATTTGCACGAGTTGGAAGGTGAAGAGGAGATGGATGAGCAACTCGATGATCGCGATGATTAAATAGAGATGATGAAGGTGTAAATTAACAAGATAGAAGAAGTGCAAGCAAAGATGATGGACTCGCCGCAGATTGTGTTAACTCGGGAGAGTTATGCTCCGATTCCACCTACATAGGCAACTATAGAAAGGGCTCCTACGGTACCTACTATAGCACCAGTTGGTACTCCCATGAGTGCGTTGCAACCAAAGTCCGTGAATAACAACGGGTTTTTAACTCGAGATGAGATGGTGAACCTCTTGCAACAATAGAAGGAGAAACATATCGAGTTCAATATCGATACCAGACCTCCGTACCCTTTGGCCATTATGAAAAAACCTTATCTTGTGGGATACATGGTTCCGCTATTGGTGCCGTAGCACAATGGGCAGACTGGCAATGCAAAAGAACATGTCACCAAGTTCACAGGTTCCATGGGAGCTTTTGCTGGTGATGACGAACTAAAGATGAGGGAGTTCTCCCAGTCTCTCACAAATTGCGCTTACACTTGGTATGACAACCTCCGCCATGAATCCATCCTCGACTGGGAGGAAATGAAGGTGGCATTCCTACAAAAGTTTTTCATTGTTGAAGAACGCATGCCCTTATGGACTCAGGGAAGGAGAAGTAGAGTTCCGATGAAGGATTGGAGATGTATGTAAAGGGTTTTCGTGATCTCGCTACTAACTTTCGGGAAACTACTATGGAAGAGAAGCTCGTGCGGATGTGTATTGACAGCGTGATGAAGGACTACCGTCTCGTATTGGAGAGTATAGGAATCGACACGTTCACCCGTCTTTACGAATTAGCATGGCGTACTGACGTACTATGAGTCTCAAGGGTGATATTATCACATCCCGAATTCTAAGATATACCTTACCAATACTAGGGGATATAATCCTGAATTCCAAGAGTGAATCTCACCCCTCCTCTACTCACTAATAAGGGATGGGACATCCACAATAACACTAATATTCAAACGATTTCCTTAAAACGAAAATAACAGTGGAAGCAATACATATATAACTAACTCTTACCCAAACGTGGTTCAAGATCAACAACATCAAATCCAAATGGTACAAATAAGGGCTAACAGCATTGCCCAACTAGTAAAGGAGTCCAACTACTCCAACTAAGTACAACATAATCAGAAAATGAAATTAAACAAAGGAATCTAAGTCTTCATCTCCAAGTCCTTGTAGTATCTACCTCGACAATCTATCTTCTTCAATTGGTTCACCTGAAATGTTGGGAGCCAGAAAGGCTTGAGCTACGTGCTCAGCAAATACAATGTGCAAACATGGTGTGACATGACAAGGTTCAATATGAGAATGCGTGTCGTACCATGATATAGTACAATAGTTCATTTCTTTTATGCAATGATATGAATATCTAATCCACCCGTCACTCAAGGGTGGCTATAACAAACACGTGAATGCAATGCATGCCTTTAGTAAAGTGTCACTGATGTTCACGCTTAATCCTCACTGAAACCGCATGAGTCACACAGATCACATGCACCATTTTTGTCTAAGGCCCTCCAAGTAAATTCTGTGTACAACATAGTGTTAGGGACTTTCAACCCATGGGAAGCTAATGTCCCACCTTTATTTTTTTATCATGGGAGCACATCCAAGCATCAGACAGAACTTCCCTTGTGGATGTGTCTAGGGCATCACACAGAACCTCCCCCGTGGTACATCCAGTTCGTGTTTGTCACATAGATCAAACACAACATGAGATCACTTAGATCAAACACAAAATGAGATCACTCAGTTCAATCATCGGGTCATTGGGATACTCAATCCCTCACCTAATAACTATAGGTTCACCCAAGTTCACACAAGATTCCAAGTCCACACAAGATTCCAAATCCACACAGGTCTTATTGTCCACACAGGACTCCATAAATGTCATCTCTCATTGGAAACCATCATTGAGTCCAATTCTCTCGTATTATCCTTTTAGTTCTCTTTACGAGAATCCAAGGTTGGTCTAGTAGTAGGGTCTCACTCATAAACCCACAATGCATGTGTGTTCACATTAATGCAAGTCACTATCAAGCATTTACATGTAATGCATAACAACATTCATCTCATCATGATGACTCACAAATATCATAACAAACAACTATATGAAGTTGCATAAGCATTCAACATAATCTCAATCATATGCACACCCAACCACAATTAATCACAATCGAAGAGAAGTAATCTTAGTTGTATAATGAACTAGAATTCGATGAGATCAGTCAACATGGCATCTATAACACATAAGTTCAATTCTAATTAATCACATGTAAGGAAGAGTAACTACAAGTTTAACTCATGTAAGTCTATTTAATCACATTCTTATAATTTCAATTGCGTAATCATATGCTGAGTCAATCACATCATTACGAGTTTCCATACTATGAACTAATCCAATATTAGTCAGTGGACTCACCGGTCCAATAACACTCTACAAGTTCTCCCTTTAGCTTACCACAATTAGCCCAAGTGGTACTAAGAATTTATACATCGCTCCATTATCGTACAACAACCCCACTTAGTAGCATATTCATTCATGTCTTATACTCACACTCATCTTTATTCATAATTAATGATTAATACTTACTTAGAGCATTTAATAGTCAAAATGGTCAGAAGGGTCCAAAGAGTAGCAGTCTAGAAATTTGACTAAGTCTAAAAACGTTGACTTTTCACCAAAACATTTTTAAAGTTTAGAATATAACAGTTTACCTATCGGAATTTTGGTATCTAACCAAATTATGATATAACTAGATTTTACAAAAATTCTAGGGACTCAAAGGTTGGTTAAAATGTCTCAACTCAAAAATCATGTTTTTGACAAAAATCCTAAAAACTAGAATTTGCTCTAAAATCAGAGAGTTGACTTTTTACTCAATCAGAATTAGGGTTTGAGAATATTTTTATTAAATCCAAATGGAGGGGGGGGGGGGGGGTTCCTTATTTAAATGTAATATCTTAAGTAAATGGAGAATAAAAATACGAGGACACTGTTGGTTGAAAACTAGGCAGTGCTTAGGACCAATGCTGAAGACCAATATTACATATGGTCGGTGGACTCCTGTTGGTATGCCGACGGTCCACCGATAGAACCTTCCAACTGTGGTCGATAGACCCGACTCCACCGACGCATGGTACTACGAACTCTGGGTTTTTCCAACAACTTCAAAGCTTACCAAATTCAACACCCAAGCTCACACATGTTCTAAAATCACAATCAAACATTTTAAACTATCTTAAACATGTCAAAACACATTCAATCATGCATTTGAAATCCTAAACGTCACAAAACCTAATTTCAACGTCATGAGCTTAATTAAACATTAATAATGCACATAAACCCTAATATAACTCATAAATTATGTAATTAAACTTAAGAAACTTCAAACGCATGGTTTCTACATAGAGAAACCCCAATCATGTACAATGAATGCATAGAATGCATTTACCTTGTCGAGATGTCGAGTTCTTGGTCTTGATCTTCACTTCTTCAAGGTCTCTCTTCTTAGTAGATCTCCTCCTCTTCTTTTTCTTGTTCTTCTTGCCCTCTTTCCTTTCTATTTCTCAGCCGAAAACACAAGAGAATTAGGGTTAGTTCACCCTTCTATTCCTACCCTCTTTTAATCTCAACCCTTGATTAGCTTGTCTTAAGTAAGAAAGAATCTCCTCCATAGGTTCATATTTTTATAAGATACACTATGGTGTGTGTTCATACAAAGTGTTCCATGTATATTACTGTAAAAACCTGAATAATTCCTAAAAAACTTTAACTTGAGACCTTAGGGTAAAATAGTAATTTGAAAAATTAGTAATTTAATGTCACTAATAAACTAGGATTGGTACTCATAAGATCCTTAATCTTATAAGAACTTATTAGAAACACTTAAGTCATTTAAAACTGATCAGGTTAGCCAGATAGACTTAGGAAGCAGTATGGGTCAAATAACTGAACTTAGCAGTTAAATAGGAAATAAAAGCAAATAGTAAGATAATAATTGGTTTTGACAGCCTAGAAGATTTATTTGAGACCCCTAAACATAAATGCACAATCAGAAACTAATTAAGTGGTTAGTTGGAAATAATAGAGCTAAAAGCACGGGGCTATTTTAATTTACATCCTTGCCCTTCACCTATAAATAGAACACTTAGGGTTTATAACCCTCATTTCTCATCTCATTCTTGTGTGGAGCTCTTGGAGAAGAAGGAGGAGATCTCAAATCCCTAGATGCAAGGAGTAGCAGCCTAGGACGCGAGTCGGCATGCCCAAGTTGAGTTTTCTTTCACTGACTTGTGTATTTACTTATGTTCTAATATTGTGATCATGGGGGAGGACTATGTTTGGTTGTATTATTCCTTCCCAATGAGTTTAGAAGATATTGATGTGTCTTTGGAGACCAAAACCCCCTGTTATCAACCCTTGTAAATCAGATCTAGTATCCATATTTGAGTTGGGAAAGTAAAGAGAAATCCCAGATCTACTCGTGTAGACCAATTTTCTTGACATAAAAATCACATACGAAGCATTCTTAGGTGGTTAGCAGCTTCTGGGTGAAATTTCACCCAGAAATACCCTGGGATGTGCTTTAGCGACCTCCCTCGGCTCGCCTAAGAACCCCGCCGAATGCATTCGACACTTCCAGCGTTCTGGTTAGGTCGCCGAGATATTTCGGTGCACCAGAGCACTTTGCCGAACTCATCTCGGTTCGCCGAAGACCTCACCGAAACCCAAGTTAGGTTTTCAGGTCAGAATTGACCTAATGGAACCCACTTGGACCTAATCTCGAGATTCCAATCCAGATGGCACACATTTACATTTCTCGGCACACCGAGGGTATGCTGAGCACCTCGCCGAGAGGCACCCATGGTCTGTTTGATGCGTTAGACCTTGGACGCTTATGATATCCCTAACCTAGTTGTTCTAACCTGTATTTTGTGTTGGTAACCTGCCTAACCGAATATGAACCTTCAAACCTAAGGTTTAGCCTATCTTGAGTTAGCCTAGTAGTGCGCGTTTCTTAGGAAATTTGTGTAAACAGCCCCAAACCCATTCATTAGTTCATTTTCCTGTTTTGTGCATGTCTAGGCACAGACTTAGACCTTATATGTTACTATGTGATGGTTGACCCATGTATGTGGGGGTTTAGTATTGTTTATTCCTCCATCTCCTTAACCTGTTAATACATGTATTACCTTACGTTTGATGCACACACCCTGCTAGCACTGGTTGTATCATATTCCTTTATGTCTAGACAATTATGTATGCTTAGAGTGTGATGTCATGCCTTAGTATGTGTATGTTTAGTGTTATTTGTTGTTCTCATTCCCTAGACCTGCTTCATGTATGTATTACTTATAACTTATGCTAGATATATATATGCTTAGAGTGTGATGTTGTGCACTACTGCACCCTTTAATGCTTGTCTGATGCTTATGTCTTTCCTGCACTTACCTTGTCATATTTCCTCATGTTAGATACTCATATATGTTTAGAGTGTGGTGTTGTGCATTACTGTACCCTTAGTGTTTGTCTGATGTTTATATCCTGCCTACACTGATTTTATCATGTTTCTCACGTTTAGATGTTTATTTATGCTTAGTATCCATTGTTGTGCACTATTGTGCCTTCTAGTGTAGAATCGTGGGACTGTGCCCATGTGATTGCTGAATTGAATATATGTTTGTGAATCATTGTGTTTTGCATTAATTAATGGACTTGAATACTCTGAGTTGTATATGGACTATCCTGTTGCAATAGCTCACATATGATACCCTGGGCTTAGACTGCCAGACGAGATGACTTGGTAATTGACCTTTATTGTCCAATGAGTGGACTATGTTGTTTCACCCAAGCTGAGAGAGAACCCTTTGATGGTATGCCTCGAAAGACTTGTGGTAAGATGATTCCCAAGGATAGTTCACATTAGCGAAACCTTGGAAAAACAATGAATCATGAATGTTGTTTTCGCCCAAGCTGAGAGAGAGCCATTGTGTTGGTATGCCTCGAAAGCCTTGTGGTAAGATGATTCCCGAGGATAGTTCACACTAAAGAACCCCTGGAAAAAGAGTGAATCATGGACACCCTTCTATTGGATGTAAATATGTATGATTCCTTGAGGTAGTAATGTTGATTTCCCTTGGAGTATTACCCATGATAAAAAATAAGTGGGGGGATTGTGCCTCCTTGGTTGAAAACCCATAAAACTATGATACGTACATAGAATATCATATCCTTGAGAGTGACCCTGTATGAGGGGGATGGTTCATTACGACATCTTGCTCAAGGACTGATCGATCATGTGGGCACTTACGACATTTTACATACCAAACGACACCATTTGCACATGCACTGCATATTATCTGTTGATATTATTTCGAGCATCAAGTGTATTATACACTTGATGTAATTTTCATATAGAATTAGGCATGCAGATACTATGATGTGGACTTTTGATTTAATACTAAGTGAGGTTGGGAGAGAACAATACATTGTGTGACCTCTGTTGCTTACTATTTTGTCATGATATGCACATATGCTATATTTATCACATCAGATATACATTATTTTCACTTTTCTCATAATATTGGGATATGAGTAAATACCTTGCATTGAAGGACTACTCATCCGGGCTTTCCAACTTATGTTTGTTGATTTATATTTTCAGGTCTTGGAGCTTGGTCACGAAGAGAGAGCCTGGGAATGGGTATAGATGACTTGGATTTAGTTGTAGAGTTGTATTAGAACTAGCATTCCTTATATTAGTTTGTAATAAATCAGATTATTTATTTATGTTGCTTATTTCTTACTAGAAATATTATTTCCTTCCGCTTATGTTTTGATTATTGCTTTTCACTCCCAAAGAGATATGAGGTGAGAGTTACGAATTAAGCCTGAAATCTCAAAATTGGGATTTTTCTGGTTTGGTTCATGAAAATTACCCAGTAGAATATGTTCCTCCTAAATAATCTTCACTTAACCCCAAAACATTACATTTAAGCCTTAGACTTTTGGAAATTACATTTTAGCCCAAAACCACTTTATTGGAATTGTTACAGATATCCCTTGGAATAGCAAGTCGAAGTCTACTTCGCAGACTATGATGGTGGAGAATAAGAGACATTCCAAGCAAGAGGCTAATGAGGCTAGAAGTTAGAAGAGGGTTTTCACTCCTGCTCCACCTCTACCTTGTACGATCAAATAAGCTTTGGTAATCTTGAAACAGTGGGTGAATGATGGCCTAGTGACTCCACCACCACCAAGACTTCCAGCATCAGAGGAATATAAGAAGTGTGATAACGTTTTCCATTATCACTCTTATAAAGGTCACAAGATAGAAGATTGTTACACCTTGAGGAGATTGTTCCATAATAAGATCAAGAATGGACAACTAGAGCTACTAGGATCCAAGTCGGTACACGAAAATCAGTTGCCTAACCACGGGAAGGCGATTGTCAATGCTATCATTAATAGAGATGCTATGGATACCATAATGGAACCTGATGATATAACCCGACCAGAAGTGATGAGTCTGGATGATGAAGATAGAGGATGCTTACATCAACGTTTCAGAACCAATGCTAAAGTGAAGAAGTTCTATGATGATATGGGATTCAGTGTCCTAGCATGAAAGAAGAAGACGGAGTCCGTTACTATCAGCTAGAAGATTCACATTGAAGAGGAAGAAGATTGAAGAACCCAAGTTCTCAAAGATCTGCAAGACCCTTGCACATCGACCATCCTGATGAAGGAGCTGAAGAACTTTGTGAACTTAAGGGAAGAATTATATCACACCGCAGCTACCAGGGTACTTAGTGGATGCCTTGGTCTTGAAGAAGCCACGCAACGACTACATGCGATGCATCATCAACAGTGCTCCTAGAAGGACGCTGAAGCCCTAGTTATTACTGGTCTACAATGACGAACGAAGCCAACAAGCTACAAAAGAGTTGTCCAAGGTGCAATGGTGAATACAACAGAGATTGTTGCATGGTCGTGATGGAAGTTGATGAGGATTGGAAACAACCCTATACCAACTTTTTATCTTTGGGTAGGCTCCACGACGATACCGTGGAAGCAATCAAATTGAAGAGACGCTCTAGGAGATTTTTCATAGTGGGGGACTGCCTCTATCGTCAAAGCTGGACTGGAAGAACTCTCAAATGCCTCACCCAGAAGGAAGTCGATGATGTAATGCAAGAGATCCATTCAGGAGAATACGGTGCTCATCAAGGCTATCACCTCCTGTTAGATCAATTGTTGCAAACGGGGTATTATTGGCCCACTATGCAAAGAGATACGCATGAGTACGTGAGGCACTGCTATCATTGTCAAGTGTTTGGCCAGAAGATCCATGCTTCTCATGTGGAATTGCAGTACATATCCATTCCATGGCCCTTCCATTCGTGGGGTTTGGACTTGATTGGGCCAATCAGTCCCAACTCGGGCGGTCATATATGGATACTTACTGCAACAGAATATTACTCCAAGTGGGTAGAGGCCATTCCTATGAGATGTGGTACGGGAGCTGCTGTCAGGAACTTCATCCGGGATCACATCATCTGTAGGTTGGAATCCCTCGAAGGATAATTTCAGATAATGGAACTCCATTCATCAACAAAGATGTCAGATCGTTGACAGAACATTATGGCATCAAAAATGTCAGATCGACTCCTTACTATCCGAAGGGGAATGGGCAAGCTGAAGCTACCAAAAAGACTCTTGTCAGAATTCTCAGTCGCATGATACATGATCAAAGAGGGAAGTAGATGAGAAACTCACCACGGCTTTGTGGGTGTATCGTATCACAAAGAGAACTTTAACTCAAGATTCTCCTTTCGCCTTAGTCTACGGCAGTGATACTGTTCTACCATTAAAGATCAAGGTACCTATGCCCTGATAGCCCTAGCGGCAACACGGGGACACCGATGTTGACGAAATTGGTGGACGAATCAAAGAGTTAGACTCTTAGTTGATGAAAGGAGGACCAATAAAGAAGATATAGCTGTTGCTTACCGAGCTCGGCTCTCGCAAGCATTGTCACAAACCAAACTAGAAACTCCAATTCTGAGATTTCAGGCAAAATTCGTAACTCTCACCCCATAACTCTATGGGAGTGGAAAGCAAAAATCAAAATATAAGCAGAAGAAATTATAAATGCTAGTAAGATATAAGTAACAAAAATAACTAATCTGATCTATTACAGATTTATAAAAAAGGAAAGTCTAATTCTAGTA
>JAUPMG010084406.1:0-12745 GCA_031762675.1 Pachysandra terminalis | reverse complement strand
GGCTTTGTTTGGCCAAACATCCACGCAAATGCGAGTGCCATTGTTGCAATGAGAACCGCAAAAACAGCTTCCAACTTTCTTACTCCATAGTTTTCGAGAAATAAAAAGAGAAAACTGCTCACAAGAACAGATTCAAAGAACTTCAGTTAACAAAATGAACCAATATTTTGTTTGAAAAAAGGGACTCCTTGGTAGGGGTGTCAATTGGTTTGGTCTAAACCAAAAGCCAAACAAACCATACTGAAAAAAGTCGATTTGATTCATTTGTATTTTTTTTCATTTCGATTTGGTTTTCGGTGTGAAAAAAAAAAAACCGACTTAGATCAGTTCGGTTTTCCGTTAAGGCTTCGATTTAACAGAACCAAACCAAAAACCTAACCAAACTAAAATAAATATCCCTAAACCGAACCGAACTAGACCTATATACATTTATATGTATTTTTATATGTATGTCTGTATCTATATGTGTATGTATGTGTATTTACTATATAAAATAACATTAATTTTATCAAATCAAACCAAATTTTTGGTTTTCATTTCGATTTTGGTAACTTAGTTCAGTTGGGCTTTCGGTTTTATAAATCATTTGTATTTCGGTTTTGTTCAATAAATCTAGGTTTGAATTTGGTTTGGCCACCAAACCGACCGAATTACATCCCTACTCCTCAGGGGTTCTATTTCAATGGAATTAGGGGATTAAAAAAAAAAGAGCTTCAATTCCCCACTCTACTCGGAAGCTATTTTTTTTTTAATTGTTATTAATACTGAGTCTGAAATAACTATTAAAAAATTCAAAAAAACAAAAAAAACACACATAACATCCAGTGGAACTAAAACAACCATGAACATCAATCAAATTCAACTACAAGTAAAAGTTCAAATTTTTCCAAAATAGAAACCCTAATTTCCAGTAAAATCCCTTCTCAATTTCTAATCCAATAACAATATAAACATCTACTAATAAACCAATATTTCCAAACCAAATTTATAAAAAAAACAATACATAAATCCCTAGTGAGAATCACAATCCATAATCTTAACAAACGGAAGAATTATGAGGTAAAAAAAAAATAAAAAATTTACCAATCAGAGGCAGTGATTACAACCCCAGCCCAAAGGGGCAAAACTCCATGGCTAAGAATCTTGATTGCAATAGCACTTCCAATAACCTCCTGAATATCAGCTCCGATCAAAGCCACCTCCGCCATAATCCATAACAAGAACCTCGCCCAAGTCGGATACTCCTCCCTACAGAGCTCAGCGAGGTGGCGCCCGGTGGCGACACCAAGCCTCGCCGACAACAACTGGATCAAGAGCCCGACGATCGTCGCCCACATCAACAGCCACAAGAGCGAGTACCCTGCAATCGCTCCCGACTGGAGATCCCCCTCGAGATTCCCGGTATCGAGAAACGCAATGCTCATCAGGAACCCAGGACCCATGTAACAACAGCTTCTTCCATGAGAAAGGAGGAGTTGCAGAGGAATCGCTCGTATCAAGAACGATCCCGCACTCGTCGACCCCGACGATCACGACCTTCTCGCTCGATTCGGAGACTGTTTCCTCCCCATCGTTTTCTTCTTCCTCTGATTCTGGAGATCGCTTGGATAACAGTCGCGCCGCTTCTTCTTCTCCTCCTCCTTCTTCACGTTGTTCTTGTGGAGGACACATCTAGAATGGATATCCGTTCGTCGAAACTCCAAAGAAGCGGCAATTACCTGCCCCTCCGTTTTGTGGGTTGGGAGAGATGTCGTGCGCCTTATCGGTTTACGTTAGATTTGAATTCTCTCTCTTTTTCTTTTTTCATCCGTTCATCGAAACTCCAAAGAAGCGGCAATTACCTGCCCCTCTGTTTTGTGGGTTGGGAGAGATGTCATGCGCCTTATCGGCTTACGTTAGATTTCAATTCTCTCTCTTTTTCTTTTTTTTGAACTTCTGAAGTGTGCGTTGGAGAGAGAGAGAGAAAGGAAGAAAGGAGGAGTAATTAAGAACACACTTTCCTTATAAATAATTAGTAATACTAATACAATTAACTATAATATTCTATTATACAAATAAGACTAATACTATTTATCTAATAATTTTACATAAATTACAAGGATAATAATAGAAACAAAATGGTATTTAAAAACTTATTTTTTATATTTAATAAAAAATTAAAAGCAAATGACAAAAAAACCAGGGAAAAAATAATAAATTATAATAAAATTAAACAATTTTTTGTTAGACGTTTTTTACTAAGGACAAAATATTAAATTAACAACTAAAAAAACATTGAAAGAGCAAATACTTAAGAAATTCTATCAACTTTTAAAAGTAGTATGATATATTAAATTGAGTGTTAACAACTTAAAATTTATATTTCATTCTCTTCCTTATAATGAAGATTATTAGATATTGTATATGTGGTATTTTGCACCAATATCTAATATTCTCTATTACCTTAAACTTTGTCATTAATTATATTTTTTTCCTTTCAATTATAATTATTTGTCTTTCATTAGAAATAAAGTTATATTACATATATAAATTTATTTGAAGATATTGGTGATCAGGCGGGCTAATTTAACTCCACTCTCCACGTGTCGCTTTCTTAAAAACGTGTATACACGTTTTGAGTACAGCCGCATATATTGAATCATTCCATAAAGCTGTAACGGCTGTACAGTCGTCCCTCTCATGTGCCAGCTGTTAGTAGCTGCGTACGGTGATTAGACCGTTTGGGTAAAAGAGGAGATTTGAAACGGCTAAGATATTTGACCGTTCTTATCACCAAAAAGGTAATAGCTTCTCAGAGAAGCAACTATTCTGAATTCCATCTTGTAGGGGATGCCACGTGTCCCAAACTCAACAAACACGTTCTTTCCTCCCTTTTGAAGTATTCAAAAGACCAAGGACTCATGTTCCCACGACATACTCTTGGCACTCGAGGGAATGAGAATCTTACTCTTCCCTCGATGGACCTTATTTCACTCGAATGACATATATAGAGGCATGCTACCCCTAATGAACTTCTCAAAAAGATAAGATCTCAATAGATCCTCGAAGTCACATCTATTTGCTCTCTAAAACAGACTTCGAGTGATTTTATTACATACATTTACGTTTTAAAGGTATTTTCACTCAAGGAAAGGTTCTCGAATGAACTTCTTGTACCTTCTAACTCATGAGTCATTCTTGGATCACATCCGTAGACTTCGAAGGATCACTTGTATGCTTTGCCTTGAAGGATCACCAAGCAGGTATATTCATTCCCATTAAGGGATGTCCGAGGGACAACCTCGACGGACAAATTCGAGGGACAACCTCGACTGACAAATCCGAGGAACAAACTCGATGGACGGGTTCGAGGGACAACTTCGGCGGACAATCCCGAAGAGAGTCCTTCCAAGCTAACTACCTCCAGATGGTGAATTCGAAAGAGGTATGTTCCCTCCTGCTAGAGATGAATTCGAAGGAGGAATATTCCTTCCTCCTGAGGCGAATTCCAGGCTAACCACCTTGAGATGGTCAACTCGTCAAAGGGCTTGTCACCCACAAAAGACTAAAGATTATGTCCTCCTCGAAGGACACGGACTTGGGTTTACCCCCTCGAATGCTGTCTTTTATGCATCCGAATTACCAATTGGGATTCGAAATCGCTTTCATTCATTCTATCTACATGTGACTCACCTTCCATTAGATATTTCTCATAAAATATATACATGTGACTCACCTTCTATCAGATATTTATATGAGTTATCTACATGGTGACTCACCATCCACATGTCACACTCTCACTCAAGCCTTCTAAGCCAAGTTTACTTACAGACCAAGTAAAGGAAAGGCTATATAAAGACTACTTCAACACAGAAGATAAAAATGGTTAAAAATATGGGAAAAATCTAAAGGAAGAGAAAGGCTCTGAACATCATAAAAAAGGGAAGAAGAACACTACAGAAGGAAACATCTCTTTCCTTCCATCTCTCTATCTCTTCCTCTCCAATTTCTTTCTTATTTCCTTCATCCCCATATAATTGGGATGTTCATTGTATTCAATGTATTTTTAAATAGTGGAAAAAGACATCATATGAGACAACCCCGAGGACTAGACATATTGCCGAACCACGTAAAAACTTATGCGTATCTCTACATTCCCTCTCTCCCTTCTCCCTCTTCTTTCTTATGTTTGTCGAGCATAGGCGTAGCGCTGTCCGAACGACTGCACGAGGGTTTAGGCGGACGGTTGTGACATCCCGCGTGCCCAGACAAGATCTTATCCAACCCCGGGCAGTGCGAAAGTGATCGATACGCGACGTCGTCACGTGCTCGAGCAGTTTACGCCCCTTTAAGCGGCTCGATCTTGATCGGCAACTTAAAGCGGGTCAAGCAGCACAAATTCCGCATCAACAATATCATATGCATATATAAACTAATATATTGAATTACTTTTAAGAAGCGGTTCATAAATATATATCTTCAATTAGTTTCATATCCTTCAAGCAAGTTTCATATTAGCATCCTCTTCGATTGTCATCTTACTCTTTGGCTCTGTTTGTTTCATCGGAATTTGGGAGAAAAAAAATATTTTCTAGAATTTTAAAGTTTTTCACGTGTTTTTTTCAACAAAAAATTTCAAATTCTAGAAAATATTTTACTGATATTCAGAAAATTGGAGGAAAACAATTTTTGCTCTTTTTCGGCAAAAGTTATTTTTCGAAAAAAAAAAAAAAATTTCGTTCACCCCCACCAACCCAACACCACCACCACTTCCGCTTTGGTGTTTCTTTTTGTTTCTACGAACCCATTACATGATTTGAGTTTTGGTAAGATAACTTTTGTTGTTTTGCTATCTATAAAGTCCCTTTTAAAGTTTGGTTTGGTATCATTAAAGTTTGGTTTCAAGAATTAGCTTTAAGTATTTCTTTCAATTATACTTAGATGATCTAAGGGATATTTTTACAAACATAAAATTAAGTAATAATTTTATAAGCTCGGCGAGTTGAAAAAATTTGAACTCATAGATAAACTCAAACTTTGTCTTGGTAAGTTGATTTCTAATGGTTATACACATGCTTGCTATAAAGAGTATGGCATACCTGACCAAATAGGGTAGGTAGTCTTGAGTTACCTAACCTCATGGATGGATATGTTCTATATTACTACACACCTAACTTTTGGAGGCTGGATGAGAATTGGAATGGGACATATAATATATGGATTTTGAATCTTGACAAGATCTATACATTGGTATGTTTGAATTAGTAACCATGAATTTGATCCTTTGAATTTTGTGATTCTCAAGACTAAAATTTATCGTAGTTAGTATGACAAAGCTCTATAATAGAGATGTGCTTAAACAATGACGGAGCGAAATTATAATACTACTATACTTAAAAAGGAAGATGATTTTAAAACCCCATATATATTCCACAAAACTCTTTGAGCAGTCTAACTTATATGTTTTTCATGTCAGAAAATTTATGACATAATTTTTGTAATATAATTTTTTTTTTGGATAATAATATAAATAGTTACAATTGGAAGAAATTTTTTTTATAATTATGGAGAAAATTTAAGGAGGAATGAAATATGCCCTTAATTATCTTTGGTTAAATTATATTGACACCACTTAGATTTGGAAAAATGGCAATAAGTACCTCTTCACAAACCTTGGTTATTACAACCAATATCCTTATTGGATCAAACTAGAGGGGGGTCTAATGATTTGTGACAGGATCTGATAATTTAAACATAATACCCCTCTATCAATCGTTACGTTTAAGTATGCTAAAAAGATAAAAAAAATTAAATTATTAATTTATTTTATAATTATAAGATATAGTTGGGGTTTTGACAATTTTACGAAGCTTCTTTCTTTTTCGATATAAGCTCCTATTTTATTTTTAATATCATTAACCAAGATAGATAAGGGTATTTTCGTCCTTAAAAGATGCTGCTATAGGTAGAAAGAAAATATTCCGTTACTTTATTAACTGTTGTTAACAAAAGAGAATTGTTGTAACCTAGCTTCAAATTATTGGGGAAGTGTCTATTGGCCAAGGTTTGAAGGATACTTGTTACCATTATACCAAACCCTAAGAGCTGTGAATGTAATTTATTCTTTTATCTTTTCTCCTTCCTTCTACAAGACGATACATTGGCACCACCCTGTCCCTAGTAAACCAAAAAAGACTATTTTCGTGAATCTCATGATCAGAATCAGCCACTATTTGGCCACTTGGAAATGTAGTCTCCTCAAGCAAGTTGGGAGAGCTCTTTCATCAACTCTAATGCTTGTTGAGCTCCCCAAGCACCTAATGTCATGCCTCAATCTCCCTTCCAGTGTATTGAAAAAAATTGATAAGGAGGCTAGAAATTTTTTCTGGCACCGATGTGGATAGGATAAGATTCGACATACTCTTAATTGGGAAACTATTTGTGCTTCAAAAAAGACTCGCGGTTTGAACATCAAGTCCCCTCTTGCATTTAATGATGCATTGCTTATGAAAAAAGCATGGCAAATATTTTGTGACTCTAATTCTCTTTGGCTTCCAACGATCAAAGCCAAATATTTTCGCAATGGGGACTTCAATTTGGCACATGCCAAACCCAATGACTCCTTCATGTAGTAAAATTGGTTCGTTTGCGGGATTGCACCCCGAGTGGGATTGGTTGGATTTTTGTCAATGGACGGTCCATTAAGCTTTTTGACTATAGATTGCTTCATGGTATTCTACCACACCAATGGCTTCTTGCCTGTGAAGATATTGAACATATCGATTTAGTTGCTGAGCTTATCATCCAAAATTTGCAGGTTTAGAATACCTCACTGATTGAGTCTCTGGCCTAGTGAAATTGCCGATTTGATCAGAATCATTCCTATTGCTAGGAATGCTATGTGTGACAGGATCTCGTGGAAATGTACAAGCTCGTGTAAATTCTCAGTGGCCTCGGCCTATGATCTCCTACACCATAATCTGATCCCAGGTGAGATTGATAAGTTTTGGCTTAATATTTGGCATCTTCCTATCCCACAAAAGGTTCATATGTTTGTTTGAAAATGTGCTCACAATGCTCTACCTACTGGTGATATTATCAGCCATCCTTTGGGTTTCTCGTGTTATGATTGCTGCTTATACAACTCCCACTATGAACACCTAACTCACCCTTATCTTGATTGCCCCTTTGTAAGGGCTGTTTGGTTTGGGTCTAATGGTGGGTGTTTAAACTATTCTATGTAGGGCACCCCTTGCTCATGGCTAGACCTTGATTTCCACACAAAATCTAGTCTGATTCCTGATCATGTGCCTAGCCTCCCAGCATTTTGCGCCAACTTCTTATGGGCGATCTGACTAGCAAGAAACAAGGTAATCTTTGATGGTGTCGCTCGTTCAGTTACTAAAACTTTGTTTTGTTTGCAGGGTCTCCAAGCGAATTCTAATGTGCTTCTCGAGGTAAAGGACCATTCTTGGCCTCACATGCCCCGTGTCGAAGTCTTCATTCAATTCATTGGTTATATCCTCATATATGTTTTATCAAAATTAACTTTGATGGGACGGTCAAAGGTCACTTGGGTGCTGTTGGTGCAAGTGCACTTTACGGACATGGGCTGTAAAAAAATCATTCTTGGAGGTGATTCTAATCAAATTATTGGGGAGGTGGCTGGGAGAGCTACCTGTGCTTGGAAATCCGAATGCATTATGCTTGGAGCAAGATCCATTCTCACTTTTTGATACTGTGCTCTTCAATAACATCTATTGTAAATCGAATGTCGTTGCTGATAAACGTGCAAACATTGCTATTTCAGATGGCTGTTATACTTAGCTCAACTCGCCCCTGCTAATATGATCCCATTCCTAAAGGATGACAATCTTGAAAGATCGTATTCGAGATTTGTTTCCCCCTTAATACCCCTTCAAGGGTTAACTGTGTTTTGCGTTGATCTATTTTAGACAAATTATTATAAAAAAAGAAAAAAAAAAATAATAATAAACTAAAGGGTTAAGTCCACTTACACACCCCCCCCCCCCCCTCACGTCTGACAAAGGCAGAAACACCTCTTAGGTTTTATCCTGTATTGCAAAGACACTCTTTCTGTTAATTTTTTATTGGGTTAACTCCACTTACACCCCGTTAGGTTTATAACAAAGGTAGAAACATCCCTTGAGATTTCTAAAAAGCCACTTACACTCCCTGTCAATAACATTCTATTGACGGTGTTAAAAAAAACATGTAAATTTACATTTTTAATCCCGTTTTTATTAACCCATACTCTTATCACCAAAACCACCCCCACCACCACCTTTTTATTCAAAACCTTTACAGGAGGTATAAGTGGCTTTTTAGAAATCTCAGGAGGTGTCTTTGCCTTTGTCATAAACCTGATGGAGGTGTAAGTGGAGTTAACCCTAAAATAAAATAAAAAATACAAGACGATAACGGAATGGGATCATGTGAGTCATCAAGAAAAAAAATTGTCACGTGATAAGCACACGACTTTTAAGACAGTTGTCTTCATATTATTGAGTGATCATGGAGAACATGTTTGTGGAAACACTAGATCTCATTCGGAGACGGGTCCACCCTTCAGTCAAAATCAAAGCCACATCCAACAACCCTCCTTTTTTCCCACCAACTCTCCCCTTCTCGTCTCCTTCAAATTCCAATTTTATATTCAATTCCTCCTTCGAATCGAATCTACCAACTTTCATCATGGCGGGTTCGCTGCAGAGTTCATGCTCGTCCAACGCTTCTCTGCGATCTCCTCATCTCTGTCTTCGAATTCGAACACTCGGAGTTTCCTCTGATTCAGAGATCTTCAGATCCATTTCCTTCTCCCCTTGCCTCCGCCATCTATCTTTCAAGTAAGTTACCCGCTTTCTTCTCGTGATCTTGCTTCTGTTTTCCTCTTTAAATTTCTCATCTTTTGGTCTTCGTTCTGGATCTAACAGTTCCCCAAAAAATTTCTCCTCTTCTTGTTTTCTTTTGCTGGGTTTACTTAATTGATTGGATTAATTTATTAAAAACAAAAATTAATACAGGTTGGAATAAGTTTGAGATTTAGGGAATCAAATTAGCTTCAGATTGACCTCGAAACCAGATCCAATTTCATGTTCAAGAAAGAAAGAAAAAAAAATCCCCATTCGATTTCAAACTTGACAAGTTTAGTTTACATTTCAAATTTATTAACCTAATACGTAATGTATTTGTGTTTTTTCTCATGTGGAAAGCATTTCTATACTCTTAGTTTATCTGTGTTTCTCTGATAGATCTTTGGAGACTAAGCAACACATTCAGTCATTTAGAATGAGTCCAGTTGTGAGAGCAGAGATCAACTCTGAGAAGACACAGTTTGACATTTCCCTGAGTCCAAGAGTGAACTCTGTTAAGCCTTCAAAGACAGTGGCTATAACTGACCAGGCGACTGCTCTTGTACAAGCTGGAGTGCCTGTTATACGGTTAGCAGCCGGGGAACCCGATTTTGATACCCCATCTGCGATTGCCGAGGTTAATTTTTTTCTTCTTTTTTCTCTTTCTATTTGATACCTCCTGGTATTTGCATCATGGTGCACTGTTAAGAACCACTTGCTCTGAAAGCTTAAGCTGTTAGAGAACGGCACAACAATGTATATCAAATGGTTCAACATCTCCTGGGATTCGAACACTCGACCTCCCGCTCTGATACCATGTTAAGAACCACTTACTCTAAAAGCTTTTGTTAGAGACCAGCACAACAATGTATACCAAATGGTTCAAAATCCCCCGGGATTCGAATATTTGATGTTTGACTCTCATACCATGTTACGAACCACTTACTCTAAAAGCTTAAGCTGTTAGAGAACGGCACAACAATGTATATCAAATAGTTCAACATGCACAATATTTAGTTTTTCTATTATCTTTTGTTTATTGGAGATTTAGGCTGGGATGATTGCAATCTGTGAGGTTATTTATTCACTTTCCCCAATTTAACTCCATTTTTTTTTTCTTTTTTCTCTTTGTATCTAATATACCTCCTCGTATTTTCATCATGGTGTACTGTTAAGAACCACGTACTCTAAAAGCTTAAGCTGTTAGAGAATGGCACAACAATGTATACCAAATGGTTCAACACTTCTAGCCCACACAGGAAGAATACATCCGTGGGAGAATACAGGGCACCGAGCCAAACACACACCACACCCACACAGGAGCAACACATCCATGGGAGAAGAGACACATAAACACATACTTCCGGGATTCGAACACTCGACATCCCACTTTGATCTCATGTTAGGAACTACTTACTCTAAAAGCTTAAGCTGTTAGTGAACGACACAACAATGTATATCAAATGGTTGAACACGCATGATATTTAGTTTTTCTATTATCTTTTGTTTCTTGGAGATTTAGGCTGGGATGATCGCAATCCGTGAAGGTTACACAAGATACACCCCTAATGCGGGTACTTTGGAACTCAGGACGGCAATTTGTCATAAACTCAAGGGTTAGTTCTTTCTAAGTAATTATATGTAATTTGGATTTTTTCTGCACCTTTAAAACATGGGTTTTAACATTTGGTTTTATTTGTCACAGAGGAGAACCAACTCACTTATACACCCGATCAAATTTTGATCAGTAATGGAGCCAAGCAGTCTATACTGCAAGCTTTGATTGCTGTTTGTTCCCCAGGAGATGAGGTGAAGTATTTTATACATTCATAGTCATCTTATGATCATGGATTCTGGCATCTTATGAGGTGGTGGTTTAGTAAAATTTAAATATATAGCTGTGTCTTCGAATTATATTTTTTATGGTTTGCCGAATCCGACACCTTGTACCCATGTCGGACTCCGACACACGTACCCGTACCTATGCAACACAAAATGTTGATATTAAAAAAAGAAAAAAGAAAAACACTATGCAGCTATCTTATAAGCCAATGGTCATGCAATAACAAGTAAATATCAAGTCTGGTATGTGCTTCAAATGCTGCATTCCTCCAGCCTCTTTTTTTAAGAGGTAATCTATTTAATACAAGCATAAATTGTGGTTAAACCCTTCAGGACATATCCATCTGTTCAGCTCTATGGACAGAACTGCTTCCTGGTATGAAATTTTCAGGAAGAATTTACTTATTATTAAAATAAATAAAAATAGATCATGAAGGAAAACTTAAATAGATACATAGTGAACTAGTGGAGGTATATGCTTTGCGATACTGAGGGTTGATTAAAGAAGATCAACTGCTGTCACCTGAGGTCATTTAAACTAACAAAATAAGGTTTCTGCTTCAGGTCATAATTCCAGCTCCCTTTTGGGTCAGTTATCCAGAAATGGCGAGGCTGGCTGATGCAACGCCTGTGATTCTTCCAACAAGCATATCTGAAAATTTTCTTTTAGATCCAAAGCTCCTTGAAGCTAAACTCGGCGAGAAGTCAAGACTGCTGATTCTTTGTTCCCCATCCAATCCAACAGGATCTGTTTATCCAAAGAAGCTGCTTGAACAGATTGCAGATATAATAGCAAAACACCCTAGGCTCATGGTAGGATTACAATCCCTATAACCTGAAAAAGAAAACTGCACTTTGGATTTTCTCCAAACCTAAAAATTTGAATCCTTAATTTTATTTGATATTGGTGATTCAGGTATTGTCTGATGAGATTTATGAGCACATCATTTATGCCCCAGCAACTCACACAAGCTTTGCTTCTTTGCCTGGCATGTGGGAAAGAACTCTGACAGTGAATGGCTTTTCTAAGGTAATATAACTTTCTTGAATTCAAGGATGAGCCTGAAGACATTAATTTCTTGGTAGTTATAGTTCATGTAAGTTATTTCATTTCATTTACTTGTAATATGATGAGAAACTGTAGATTAAATGAGCCAAGTATGGTTCATGACATCGTGCATTGCTTAATGACGAACAACATATAAAAAATTAGCTAAATGGATAAAATGTGTATGTGAGGATTGACATTTATAAGGTGATACATTTCTAGGCCTTTGCAATGACCGGTTGGCGACTTGGTTACCTTGCTGGTCCAAGACACTTTGTTGCAGCATGTGGGAAAATTCAAAGCCAGGTAAAGTATCTCTTTTCCAGCTAGCATATATTGTTTCAGTGATAGTCGCTACGTACATCTTGTATTTTGTAAACCTATCAGCACCATTGTTCTAATGGTGCAGCTTACAGGAGCTGAACTTATCATCTCTTGATTTAGTGAAGTAGAAATGTTTATCTAAATGGGTGATTGTAATCGTTACATCAAGGTTTTTATTCTCGGGATTTTGGATCGGACCAGTCCTGGCCGATCCCGATCTGGATCGCCGATCCGGTATTGGATCGGCCAATCCTGGTCCGATCCAAGTTTTGGATTGTCCTTCAAAAGAAAAGAAATTTTTTTTGGATCGGTTCGGATCGGCCGATCCGTATCGGTATCGCTTGGATCGGCCCGATACAATGCCAATTGAAAAAAAATTGAATTGGACCGGATCGGACAGGATCGGCCGATCCTTATAGGTATCGGTTGGATCGGTCTGATCCAAAGCCACTTTATACAATAGGTTGTATCATGGCTTAGGATCGGACCATCGGTTGGATCGGTCCGATCCAAAGCTACTTGATACAATAGGTTGTATCGTGGCTTAGGATCGGACCGGTCCTGGCCGATCCTGATCTGGATCGGCTGATCCGATCCAATCCGACCGATCCTTAAAACCATGCGTTACATGCATAGTCATTTTTTCCTTCGTCAAAACTTCCAAGCTTCAAAAGATTAT
>JAUPMG010084395.1:0-12745 GCA_031762675.1 Pachysandra terminalis | reverse complement strand
CCAAATCATTTCAAACCTTAAAAACTGCTCTGCAAAAGGTTACTTTGGAACTTGAGCAACACAGTTCTGAAGACGTGCGTCATTTCACACAAGTTCCAATGAGCAGCGTCACCATCCTGCCGCCATTCCTAGATAAGACAAAACCCCCTTTAGATATGTTAGAAAACAGATATTTATAAGGCGGTGATGAGTCGGTGGGGTTTTCACCATGTGCTTTCCATTCTGAGAATCCGTCTTAAGACAACCTTTTTAGAGGGCAATTCACTATATTTTGCTGAATCCGTATTTTGAAGGAGAACTCCATTTGGTGGCTATTTTCCTTCTAGGAACGTAAGTACCACTATACCCCTACCAGGTGATCACTGTATTCTCGAATTACCTATGTAGAGAGTGTCTCGTCAGGGAATACGTTTCATGACCAATCGTCCCAGTAAGGAGGGGATTACCTTGAAATTTATTAAGGTTTATAGCTACAGTAACCAATTCGAGTGCCTTCTACTTGGATGAATTCAGAAGTTGACATGTGAATTCCTAAAGGTAAAGAGAGATGACGTTCTCAAAGTCCGGGGGAAACCAGTCTTTCAGGAAGTATGTCTGAAGATGACATTCTTTCAACTTCTAAAGCCCTTTCTACTGAGGATTTTCTTTCTGGAAGTGAAAGTCCCAAGATATGACTCGAAGTTAGTTCATGAGAATGAATGAAAGTGACTTCAAGCCCCAGTTGGTAATTCGGATGCATAAAAGACAGCATTCGAGGGGGTAAATCCAAAATCTGCGTCCCTCGAGGGGGGACGAAATCCGTAGTCTTTTGTGGGTGATAAGCCCTTTGACGAATTGACCCTCTCGAGGTGGTTGGCCTGAAATGCGTCTCAAGAGGAAGGGATATTCCTCCTTCGAATTCACCCTTAGCGGGAGGGGAAAAAACCTTCGTTGAATTCACCATCTGGTGGTGGTTAGCCTGAGAAAGACTTCATTCGGAATTATCCGTCGAAGTTGTCCCTCGGATTTGTCTGTCGAGATTGTCCCTCGGATTTTTCCGTCGAGGTTGTCCCTCGGTTGGAATACATCTGCCTTGTGATCCTTCAAGACAAAGCATGTAGAACAATCCTTCGAAGTCTATGAATGTGATTCAAGCAAGACTCCTAAGTTAGAAGGTACAGAAAGTTCCCCGAGGGTCCTTCATTTTATAAAAATACATTTAAAACGTAAATGTATGAAATAAAAATCACTCGAATTCCGTTCTAGAGGGTAAATAGATGTGACTTCGAGGATCCATTGCAATCATAATTATTTGAGGAGTATTAGGGGTAGTATGCCCCTAAATATTTCCTTCGAGTAAAATAAGGTCCGTCGAGGGAAGAGTAAGATTCTCTTTCCCTCGAGTGCCCAGAAGGCAGTGTGTCGTGGAGACACAAGTCCTTAGTCCTTTGATATTTCAGAAGGAAAGAATGAATGTGTTTGTTGGATTTGGGACACGTGTCATTCCTCTGTGGGCTGAATTTCAAATAGATGGCTTCCTTGATAAGCTATCGCATTAATTGATGATAAGAACGATCAGATATTCTGCTGTTTCAAACCTTGATTTTCACCAAAACATTCTAATCATCGTACGCAGCTGTTGACAGCTGATACGTGACAGGGACGGCTGTACAACCATTCCAGCTTTTTGAATGATTCAGTATATGCGGCTATACCCGAAATGTGTATATGCACTCGTAATCAAGCGTCGTGTGTAAAGTGGGGTTAAATTAGCCCACCTGATCAACAACATCAACCTGAACCAAACCAAACCGAGTTACACTCTTACGTACATAGATTTTATGTAACATAAGCAAAACTAAAGTGTTAAATATTGTTATTATCCGAAATGGAGGGTCTCCTGTTGGTTTACCCATTGTTTGGGGACTTATCCTCAGTCAAATTTTCATTTGTTATAGATTTGAACATGATTTTAGAAGGGTTTTAGTTGCTTTTACTCCATCTCCTCTTGGTGTCTTTAGTCGTACTTTTCTTGGAGCTGGGGGTTGCATCGTACGTCTAATCTTGTTTCGGTGAACGTGCCTTTGGCGTGAAATACAAACCCCAGATAGGGTCTAGAGGTCATAAATAAAGGAGGTCGCTTAGCTTTGCTTTCTCAAACTCTTTTTTGTTGTTGGGTTTTGTAACCGGAAGTAAACTAAGTTGGAAGAAGTACTATTTAGCTTCTTTTTGTGTTTTTTTGTTGGAGTACTATTTTGCTTTGTCTTCGTTGTATCAGTCGTTGGAGGTAGGACTGTAAATGGGTCGGATTTAGATCTATTCCTCATATGAATTCGAATAAATTTATTCGATTAAATTGGATATTGATTCGATTAAATATTCATTAGGTTAGATTCGAATCTAAATAAGTGAATTCGTTTATAACTAGATTCAAATCTGGATACATATTCATCCGATCCGATTAAGATACGAATTTGATTAACTTATAAGGATATTATGTAATTTATTATATACATTAAGGATACTTATATATATATATAAGGATACTTAAGTAATTTTATGATTTGAAATAAACATTTTTTTATTTTTTTCTCAATTTTTTTTAGAAGTACCCTTTCTATATTCATCAAAAGTTATAATGTACCAAACATCTACATGGTTAAGCATTTGAAATTTGTTAATTTAATTAGATATCCATATAAATGTCAAATTTAGATATTTAATTGATTTCGAATCTTTGTCAGATTCGAATATAAATTTTAATAAAATATTTGGATTCGGATTTAATTACTTATATACAAGATCCGTCAGACTTTTAATCGGATTTGGATCTCCTTGAAATTAACCAGTATTGGATTCAGATCATGTCAAATCCAACCCAAATCCGACTCGTTTACGGTTCTAATTGGAGGAACTTGTAGCTATGCATGTATTTACCAAAAAAAACATTTACCAAAAAAAAGCTATGCATGTCGAATTCAAAAAGATTCTTGCACTCCCCACCTCATTGGCTCCTAACAATGGAGTCAACCCCTTGGAAATTGTGTCTACGGCTATGTTTGGTACGGCTTGTGCTTTTGGATAAAGATGAATGGATAAGTCACTCAATAAGAGCACTTATCCTCAAAAGTTTGTTGGATTGAAAAAAATTTGTTTGTGCTTTCTTAAAATTTAAAGATAAAAATGCTATTTTGAAAGGTTTAGTATTGTGTTTTAGAATTTTTTTTTTTTTTAAATTATCATTAATGTATAAAAACCACTTTCTATATAAGTGGCAACGAGATGTTGAGACTTGAGAGCGAGCAACTTTTCCTTTTAGGCCATCTTCCGCTACTGTTTATGTAAGAATTTACTCGTTCATCATTGTCAAACATACTTATAGTTTAAAAAAGTATTTTACTAAGTTATAAGTTCTAATAAACACTTAAATTAAGTAGTGTTAAATGCAACTTAATACAACAATTTCGATACAATGTTTCAGTCATTATATACTCGTCTAATTCTTGCATAAAAAACCCTATTCTAATTAGATGTTTTGGATTGTGATGAGAGTTGTTTAATTCGTTTTGGAGTGAGATTAAGATTTAGTTTCTTTTAGTTTTATTATCCAGTATAGATGATGAGGCGGTCTGATTAATCACATTGGATGTGCGAGTCATAATCTTAACGGAGAATAGCCCATTTATAAGATATGACAAAAAAGTTTCAAATCATCTGTTAAATAATACAGTTACTCTCCCACTAACTTATGCTTGTGAACTTCAAATGGTGTCCACCATTTTATTGGACCACATCATCACTTTAATGATTTTTAGGCCTGATCAAAGATCTCTAACATGTTTATCTTGTTAGAATTATTTATTCAGTAAGTAAACTCTTCGAATGATGGAATGGTTACTGTACATCTGTCAGGGGCTAACCACCCTGAGATGGTTAATTCGTTAGACTAATCACCACGAGAGGGCCAATTTGTCTAGGGTTAGTCACCTTCAAAAGACTAATGATTAGTCACCCTCAAAAGACCAAGGTTTTGTCCTCCTTTGAAGGACAAGATATGAGTTTGTCATCCTCAATAAACTTAAAAGTTACCAACTTCGAAGGAATCCTTATTGGAGATGCCTTTAAAGGCATGTTGTAGTGACCCGGATCCAAAAAATTGATAATAATAATTAATATGTGATTATTTAATTGAGTTAAATAAATATATATGAATTTGAATTCTCAATTTGTGGTGACAATATGTCAAGTAGTGCAAAATCAAATTAAGCCATAATTAAGTGAAAGTATTGGGGTCAAATCATAATTAGAAGGAAAGTGTTGGGATGTAGGATAATTATGTAAGTTTAATAGGCTGAAGACTAGAGTGGTTGTATGAAACAAATGATAGTTTTGTAAATAAACATAGAATTTAAATTAAATCAAAAGTTACGAAAGTTTCTAATTAATAGGAGTTGACTTTGAGAGGATTTTTAGTGAGGAAGCTTACCTTATCAATTAGGTATATATGTGGGAAGTTAGGAGAGGTTAAGGAAGTGAAATAAGTGAAAAAATGAGGTTATATATTTGAGGCTATAAGGGGGACGTGAATAGTGTTTTTAGGAGAGGAGGATTACAGTTTTGGACAAGAGATTAGAAAGGGTTAGAGAAGCCTAACCTTAGCCATCACAATCAGTGGAGAACAAGAAGAGGAAGTGTCTATTAATCTAAGATCTAAACTCCATTGTAAGTTTCATTTTCTGTATAGTTCTTTTGGGATATCATGGTTGTTTTCTCGTGTTGAATAAGCTAATGAATGATTTTTGAATATGACTTCTGAAAGGATAATGATCCGTTTAATTTCAATTTAAAATAATTTATTGTATGTTTTGGTTTGATATAATCTTGATTTGATGCACCTAACCATTAAATTTGAGTTGGTTTTGGTTTTTGTATTCAAAGATGTGGTTTCCAGAACATAAGAAAATTTCCAGATTTGTGACCCGTCGGCAAGCACCGGCACACCGGTGGTGCTGCCAATAGGAATTAAGTGTAAAATGACCCGTCGGCAGGCACCGACACACCAGTGGTGCTGCCGACAAGGACTAATTTTGCACTGTAATAACCCCAACGGTACACTGGTGATGCTACTAACAGGAGTATCACGGGGGGTACAAGTTGGAAATTTTGGTTGTTTTGGTTTGGAGGCTCAAGCCATGTGATTGTTATGTGGACCTTGGAATCAAAAGATTAGAATCAAAGGATGGTCAGAAAGCTTGAATCCATCAACATAGATACAACTTTGAGTTCCATAGCACACTTTACACCAACCACTAGCCTAATGACATGACCATGACTTGGGTTGTGACTCTATGTGTTTGGGATTGGAATTATGGACTATTGATGTTGTTTTATTTTGATTTGTCTTATAAGCATGTGATCTATTATGTACTTACACATGTTGGAAAGGATACCTATGATGGAATCCAGCGAATTATTCATGTATGGGCACATGGATAGCTTCTAAAAGGTGTTATCATTGGAAATCTTACTGATTGGTGGAAATGATACCTGTGATGGCTTCCGGCGGATTATTCATGTGTATGGGTGCACAGATAGCTTCCAAAGGATGTTATCACCGAAAATCCTACTGCTGCGTGGAAATAATAGCTCGTTCGGTTAGCATGGCAGTGACGATTAGAGGTTTGAACTGAATAGCTTGTTCGGTTAACTGGGCAGTGACGGACAGAGGTTTGAATTCTACTTTGTTTATGGGTAATCGTTTTACAAAGGCCTCATTGGGTTTAAATCCCTAAATGTACGTGGGTAATCGTCTTGTGAAGGCCTCCCTGGGATCATACCCATAAATGTAAGCGGAGAAATAGCTACGAGAATTGAGTCCGATAGGTTGAAAATCCTACAAAACCACGATGTACACGTGAGAGGTGAGGATACACAATATGGTGAGAGTGAGCAAGTATACCAAGTATGAATTACTTGAAAAACCGGCTGATCATCGGAATTCGCATTCATTAGAATTTATAATTAGGTGTTGCATTGATCGTGTTTTAATCGTCATAGCATTCATTCATTCAACATTCATCAGGTTTTTTGCATTTATTATAATATAGTTCCTTTATACTTGCTGTTTGTAAGGTTCATGTAATTATGTGGATAATTGCTAAGACTTGGTTCATGAGGTGATGTTTCTTACTGTATTTCTCTCTTTCAACTATATCATGATATTGCTGTAATTGTGTTCTTGGATTATTATATTCTGTGAGGATGGGTGACAGTTATGATTCTTACTGGGCATTCCAAGCTCACGCAACTTTTCATGTTGCAAGTTGAGATGTGATGTGGATGGAATTGGGCTAGTCGCTGCAATTCGTTTATTCCTGTTATGAACTATACGTTAATGTTTTATGAATGATTTGGTTGTAATACGATTAAGTCTTTTATTTAATTCCTTATTTATGTTGAGGTTATGACTCTTCTAAAGTCATCAGTTGGATGTAAATTATTTTATTTTAGCTTCCGCGCTCTGATGTTTTAATATGAGTAGTTGTCATTATTATTATTATTTTTGAGTAATTGTTTTGGTGATCTGCATTCCTCGGTTGGGAACTCGAATGTCACATACTGTGATCCGTGCCACTCGCATAGGGATTCGTGCCATGAGATCTAGGGCGTGACATATTTATTTACTCACCCTATAGAATACCTTCGGATGACATCTTCAAAAAATAACTACAGACTATGTGGGACTCATTATTGCACTTTACTTTAAAGACATTTCGAAGGAAATACATTTGCAACCGATTTCACTGAGTTCAATTCAAGGTCACTCGAATTGGTTTGTTTGACCTAGAACCTTGAGGAATTTATTGATAACTCTTCCTTACATGGACTATTGACCATGAAAACAAACTACATGTTAAAGGTCTTAAATCTAAAAATATGTTTGTGGAATTCGAATGGCTCATTTATTTAAAGATGACTGCAATAAATCCTCAAACAGTCACGTGATAAAACTTCAGTAACTTATATGTATTTATATATTTAGTAGAGTGACTTTTTGCCTTCTCAGGAAGGGTAGGGATAAGAATGGATAATTTGCTTTGGATATATATATATATATATACATGCATGTTACATGTGTCATAGATCCGTGATCTCTTGGATCTCAAAGCAACCTATTACACAACAGGTTCACTTGAAATCAAGTGATTTATCACAATTTCCTTCTGGAAATAACGTATGCACGTTAATCACGGGTAAACATTGGATATACTTGCTGCATGGAGATATTTCCGATTATCTCTCTGGACATTGTTCTAATTAATACTTGCCCCTGGTCAAGAGAGGATATTTTGGATAATTTTCTCTATAAATAGCAGAGCAATCCCTCAAATCATGAACACTGATCAATTGGAAAGTTGATGAAACAGTGAGAAGATCCAGTCCTCTTAACATATAATTCACAAATACGCGAATGAGACAAAAAAAAGTGATAACTTATCAGATCCCTTGAGAAACAAAAGAGAGAGTCGTGTCTCTCGAACACTGAAGATTCCTGTTCTGTGGTGTTCATTCTTATTGGCATATTTGATATCTCGAACTTCTCTCTCTTTGCTCCTCTCTATCTTATTTACATGTCATTTGAGAAGAAACACTCTTGATAAAACAACTACATGACAGTTTAGGCTATTTTGAGACAGATTCAACTCTTATTCTATCAATTAAAGGCATTCGAATTATCTGTTACAAATTCTGCATCCGAATTATCTGTTACAAATTCTGCATCACCAGTACTTATAATGAATTAGATAGAAACTCAATATATACTTTGTTGGGCTATAGTTTAATTAGCATAGAAGTCCTTTAGTTTGTTGAAGTTTGTTCTATCATATATTTGTCTTAGATAGGTGTGGCAATTTAGACCCAACCCATTTAGGCTTGACGAGCCCGCCAATTTAAACCAGGCTTAGGTCCAATTTTTAGGCACTGGTCAAGCCTAGTTTCAAAAGCCTGAAATGTTTAGGGCCAGAGGTGGACTAGGCATATTCAAGCTCGATCCGGTTTGATTTTGGTTGAACCGACCCAAGTTGCATCTACTTGAACCCAATACAAAGCACTTAAATAAGTGGAATAACTTGTAGAATTCCAAAAAAAATTTAAAAAAAATTATCAGTATGCAACAATTATAAAAACCAAGAATTGAATTATGGAATTCATTCATGAATTTTATCAAACACATAAGAAACAGAAGATATCAATGGTGGAATTCATTATTAGAACCAAGAATTGAATTCTGGAATTCATTCATGAATTTTATCAAACACATAAGAAACAGAAGATATCAATGGTGAAATTCATTCATGAATTTTATCAAATACATAAACTGAAGATATCAAATCATTACCTCTGCAATTTCTTCTCTCCAATTTGCAACAAGTGATACGAACCGTTGGATTAGAAAACTATAAATATAAACTGCAATTAAAAATCAAACGTGTGAAAAAAAAATAACAAGAAGAAATAAATAAGCAAAAAAACGTAACAAGTTATCATGAGAAATCAAATATATTAGCGATTGTACAAACCCAACTATCGCCAGTCACCTTATTCTTAGCATAAATGCAAAAAATAATTAAAAAGAAGAAAAACAACCAATCAGATATTATCTGAAACTGAAGTAGAAAACCATACTAATGAGCTTAAGAGAACCTGTTCTGATTGCCGGACTACAAAAATCCCTTTTTGGAGAGATGTCCTAGCTCGTCCAAAGGTTAAGGATCCATTACTTTTTGAATCGGTGATTGATTAGGTTTTCTTCTGATTCTGGTTCTGATTTTATTTCGTATTTGTTTAAGGGCATCATTGTTTCCTATAAATTTTCTCATATTTGAGAGTAAATTTTTCCGTATTTAATTAAAAACTTAAATTTGGAGAAAACTTTTTCAATCATCCCCTAAAAATGATAAAAAAAACAATCGTTTTAGGAGGAAAAAAAAAACCGTTAGACTCAAAAAAAATTTGGGGTCCCTAAAGTTCTCCCCAAATTTGGGAAGAATTTTAGGGATCCCCAAATTTAGGGGATGGGATGGGGGATGATTGGAGCGGTATTTGAAAAAAATTATCCCCATATTTGAATTAGGGGGAGGGAATAAGAAACGATTGGAGATGCTCTAATGCTTGCGAAAGAGCCAACCTTCATCTCTAAAGGCATGAACACTCGTTGCTGGATACGTGTAAGACTATACAAGTTAATGCTAAAATCGTAAATTTTTAAAAAGTCAAGGTAAAAGTAGGAATACAAAATGTAGAAACAGTAGAAACAAAATTGTTTGGTTGACATACAAGCGTCTAAACGAAATTCAAATAATGTAAAGGTTGAAATCGTCTAACAATATCAGCACATAGGGATAAAAATGGAAAAAAATTAGAAGGAAGTGTCTCTTATATATTTATATAAGGGTATAGATATAGAATAGTGGTGTGCACGTGCCCAATTTGTGTACATTGATTTTGTACAACTAGAATAATATATAAAGGAACAGAGCAATCCTCTACAATCTGTGCCATCTTAATCCATTCAATGTTTTAATTAAAACACTGAAATGTGTTTCAAGAAACAGTTGCTAAGGTAGGCATTCTAGATGACTTGATGTATAAAGGTGGCGTCACATCTGGTCAAATAAGCAAAAAATATAAAGCATTGGAAGATTTATAAAGTAAAGAAAGCAATTACAAGAACAATATACATATACATATATATATAATATTTCTGGAGTTTGAAACTTCACATTTGAAGGAGAAGGGAAATCTTGGGGCCTCAGTTCAGTGTTGAAGTTATTGGTTGCTCGAGGTTTGAACTTCTTGGTTCCAAGGCATCCATGTAAAATCCTGAAAAATGAGCAGATGAAGAGTCTACCAAATCTTCAATTGATTTAAAAAACATATGATACTTAAACTCATTGAATTTAATGGAATAAGCCAAGAAATGTGTGAAGCTTCTCAAAAGCCTTCAAATTTGAAGCATATAATATCCTTGAAAAGCAGCAACTTGGATATTAGTAAGGGGAAATCAGTTATAATTTCTACAACATCTATCAAATTAAATGGATTGACAAAAACGAATGAAAGCGTAAAAAATCCGATGTAATATTCACACATGAAAATGAAAGCCTACATACACATATATGCACAAAAGAGACTTATCAGAGTAGCTAATAATTGAGTGAGAGAAAGGCGAGCTTGGAAAAGATCAAGCATCCTGCAAAATCAAAAACTAAACAAAATTAGAAGACTGCGTCTTTTGTTTTTTCTTATTATGCTATGAATAATATTATAAAACACATGAAAACTAAATATAAAAAAATACTATCATCTAAAAGAACAAAATAATTAAAGCTTACTCCATTTATCAATAAAAACAAGGAACACTCGCTAGACCAGCTAAAAATTGAGATGACACAAACATGATTTGGGAAAGGGTCAGGCATCCTGCAAAATCAGAACCTAAAGAAAATTATAAGACTGCCTCTGTTGTTTCTTTCTTATGCTATGGATAACATTCTAAAACACATTAAATTAAAGTAAATATACTATCATCTAAAAAAGAAGAATAATTAAGCTTTACACTCTTTCTATTTATTAATAAAACACAAGGAAGTTCTGCCTGTGTGCCCATCTCACGTTTAAAAATGTAAAGTTAAAACTGTATAACATTTCTTTCCTTGTATAAATACAATTTATTCATTGAAGCAAACGATACTGCTTGTGCCTGGTGAATCTATCCCTCATACAAACTAAGACCATCAAAAGCCAAGGTTTTCAAACAAATATATTTCAATAGTATATATATCCAATAAATTTCTTTTTTGGTAACTGTGTATTCAATACTTAAAACATACAATACCGTTGGGCTTCCCATATAATATCTCACTCAAGGGCAGTCATTGAATATCAAGCCCAAGTACTTTTGGCTGCTGAAGTCTTGTTACATGCTTTTGCACAAGAATAACTTCTAATATACATCTTTTTAAGCCTATCTACCTAACATTTTCCTGAAAAATATAAAGTACAATACTCTTAAGACAAAAAATAAGTTTCCGTTATCAAATGTAGCAGAACAGAATCTGATATTATATTATCTTAGCTTAATTTATTATGTTAACATATTCTAAGTTAATATAGCAAATTAAATTATATACATTAAAATATTAAATATTATAAATATAAATACATGCATAAATATCTATTCTGATAACTACTAATGTAGTAGAAAATTTCTAAAAAAACTTAGTAGTTATTAGAGGTATATTAGTTATCCACTATGGAACTAAGTTGGTTCATAAAAAAAAAATTTGTTATTAGAGGTTACCATGTTATATAGTCAACTGTACAGTGATTTTGCACATAGGCTTGCTCATTTTCTTTCAATATAGGCATTGATCACCTATCAGGAAAAAAAAAAATACAATATTAGACTATAAAACAATAAGATAGTGACAAAACATAAAAAAATATTTTTTTGTTGATTTAAGAATATAATGAAGCATCAGGACCGAAGGAATGCCTTTGCACTATGATGTATGTAAAATCTAGAGTCAGTTGCTCTGGAATGTGCCATCAGAACAATAAGATTGATACTGTGACTAAGAAATCGTGAAGATAGCAACGCATAGTATCAATCAAAACAATATACCAAGTGGGCAGCTTTAACAAAGTAAATCCAACTTCTTATGAAGAATCCCTGAGATTTATACCAAGAAGTTAAACGGATCCATACAAATGCAGTTGATCAGCGGAAAGAGGCAAAAAAAAGAAAAAAAGGAGAAAAAAAATCAGAAGATCTAAGCTTTGTCTTAAACCTTTAACCCTATGTGACAGCATAAAATCAACAAAAAGACATTATATGTTTATTGGGTATACCAAAAACAAAGTAAATTATGCAATTTACTAAGTTTAGGAAGTATGAACGAACACTTAGTAGACAAGTGCTTAAGCATGAATCAAGCATCACGAATCCACCAAACAAGCTCGAATCGGATAACAAGAATTCGAAACAAATAAACTAACACAAAATGCTATTCTGTTTATTGAGTATGACTATATATATAAAAAAAAAATAAAAAATAAAATAGAACAAGACAGGCATTACAACTTAGTTGAGAAATATCAACAAACAGGTAGTGGGCAAGTGTTCAACGCATAGGCATACTAGCAGAATAAATTAGAGACGGAGAGAGAGAGAGAGAGAGAGAGAGAGAGAGAGAGAGAGAGGCCGAACAAGAGCTTACCAGGTAAAACGATTTGAGAAGAAAGAAACCTGCGCAGAGAGAAGAAGACGGAAATCTAACTTGGGTAAAGAGAAGAAGAAGAAGAAACCTGCGTAAAGAGGAAAAAGAAAAGTGCGAAAATAAAAAATAGAATCAAGTTATTACTTGGCGTTTTTGCGTTGTTTAACATATACATTGTTGATCAGGAGGGATAATTTAACCCCACTTTACACGCGGCATTTGATTACGAGTACGTGTACGCATTTTGGATATGGCCTCACACACTGAATTATTTCATAAAGCTGTAACGGCTGTACAGCCGTCCCTGTCACGTACCAGTTGTCAGCAGCTGTACGATGATTATACCGTTTTGGTGAAAAGCAAGATTTGAAACGGTAGGATATCTGACCGTTCTAGTCACCAATTAATGCGATAGCTTCTCAAGGAAACCATCTATTTTGAACGTCAGCCCACAGGGGAATGACACGTGTCCCAAACCCAAC
>JAUPMG010084385.1:0-12745 GCA_031762675.1 Pachysandra terminalis | reverse complement strand
TCTTCAAATAAGCAGTTTATTGTTGCTGTGGATAAGTGCTCCTATTGAGCAACTTATCCAATGAGTGCTTATCCATAGGCACAAGCCGGGCCAAACGCAGCCTAAATGTGTGAAAATTTAATAAGAAACTGAGCTGTTAGATTTTTCCTTTTATACTATAATAAAATCAGAGTGGTAATAGTAAGTAATCAATGAAACTGTGATCAAAATACTGATACTCATAGGTAAAAAAAAAGGTCTGGCGTATTCTGATTTCGACTTTTTAGAACATCATTTCTAACTGTATATTAGATGGTATAAAAGGAAAATCGTGCAAACAATCTCTTCAGAATATCATTTATAAATGTTTATTAGATGGTAAAGAAACTAAAATCAAATTTAGACCAAATTTGTCTCCATATCAAATTACTCTTTTATTTATTTGCAGAAATTCCCCTTTACATCCTTGTAAAGCAAACTGTATCTTAATAGCTTATGAAGAATAAGCAATACTAGCTTTTCAACGAATTTTGTTTTATGAAATAGATTGCTTTGAAGGTAATAATAATCATCTAAATAACTCTTGTGAGAATCAGAAAAGAAAGGGAAAAAAATACACTAATCGAGATCAGCTGCTTGGAGGTCAAGAAACAACAGATTGAATTAAAAACTACAAACACCAAAACCATGTTAAACAAAATCTTTAAGCAAATCCCTTTATAATCCAACCGAAAGATCATTGATAACAACGTAATCGAATCAATCAAGTACCAACTACATAAAATCACCGAATAAAAGGCACAGAGAGAGAGAGAGAGAGAGTACTTGAATGCAATTCTCTGTCATGTTTACGGCATCTGGATCTGTCGAAGGTGAATCAGACAACGCCGACGAAGCCTCGGCGAGAGCAGAACTGAGAAGTCTCTGGTTCTGTCGAATTCGATCCGAGACGAATATACTGAGGCGTTGAAGAACGGGTCTGGACATGGCTTCGCTTCGCTTCAGAGAACCCTTCAAGCTGCAGGTTTAGGGAGAAAGATGCTTTGTTAAACTATTCTGGAAACAGACGACCCTTATACCACAAGCGTGTACAACAAACGGAAGCAAAAAAATCCGACGACCTAGACGTCGGAGTTCGTAGGCGACCGATGATTTTCCGGACGATTACGGTTAGATGTTCGGTTTTGCGGTTCAGGACCTTCAGGTGTTACACAGAAGCGGAGGATTCGCATGTGTTTTGGGAGAAAAGGAAAAGAGGATATTTTCTGAGAAAATCATTTCTTGCAAAGGCATTTTGGAGGAGCAAAAGTATTCTGGTCCGTCACACCAGGCTTAGTTACATTTTTTTTTTTTTTGCCATGTGGAAGTTGATGTGGCCAATTCAGACCATCCTTCTAGTAGGGGTATCCCCTTCACTACTATATCTAATAGTGATTTATTTTCCTTATGTTGACAATTCGTTTTCATCCTTGTAGCGCCAATAAGGAGAAACCACATAGACAAGGTACCCATGAATAAGCCATTGGTACCCCGGTTAGGGATGCAAGTTGAGTCGAGCTAACCCAAACTCAAACCAACCCAACTCGACTTTGGGTCAAACAACAAGCCCAATGCCTTTTTGGAAAACTAAACACTTGCAAAATGAATTGAGTGATCTCCCCTCTGCCTTTCTTGAACAAGAAGAACGTAAAACAAGTGCATGGTATGCCCCCTGATAAAACCCTGGACCTGATGGGTTTCAAGATGGGTTTTACCAAAGATATTGGGATATTGTCAGACCCTCTGTATGTGATATGGTGCAAGCTTTCTTCCATTCCAAACATATGCTTTGGGAAATGAACAAAACATTTATTACCCTAATCCCTAATGTCAAATTGCGGAAACAATTTCAAACTTTCGACCAATCAATCTCAACAATGTCTCGTATAAAACAATGGCCACCATTCTGGCCAATAGGGTCAAACCTTGCCTGAACAAAATAATTGCCCCACATCAAACAACCTTTATTAGTGGTCGACAAATCTCGGAAAACCTTATTATAGCTCACGAAATGTTTCAATCCATGCGACTAAAGAAAGGTAGATCTTACTCTGTAGCTGTTAAACTTGATATGGATAAAGCATACGACCGTCTGGAATAGCCTTTTTGTGAGCGGTCCTATCAAAATTTGGTATTTCTAGCATGTGGGTCGATCTTGTCATGGAATCTGTGTCATTTACATCTTTATCTCTCTGCTCAATGGTAAACTGATTGGTCCAATCAATCTGAATCGTGGCCTCCGCCAGGGCGATCCTCTTTCCCCAACCCTCTTTATTCTGGCCATGAATGCCCTTTCTCTATACATTGAGCATAGTGTTGCCTCTAAGTAGTGGACCCCGACTAAGCCCTCTAAAAGTGGACAACCCATTTCTCACTTACTTTTAGCTGATGATTGTATTCTTTTGGCAAAAGCATCATTTATTGCTTGTTTAGACTTTCAAACCAACACATGGGCTTTCAATTCCTTTGAACCTTATCTCCCTCTTGCTCTTGTTGATCAAATTAGAGCAATAAGACCATCATCTCTCATCCAAGACAAATTGATATGGAGCCACACAAATTCTGGTATTTACTCAATCAAATCTGGGTAGAAAAAACTCACTATGGATAACTCTTCCTCTGAATCCAACCAAATGAACTGAGTTGTTGCTATTAGTTCTTGTTTACACCATTTGGAACATTTGGATCTTACAAAACAAACTAATCTTTGAAAATATTCAATCTCAATCTTTATGATCTAAATTCTTCATTGGAATCTCCTCGTTTCAAGTATCCTCCTTGATGATAACAGTCTGCCAATCGATAATGCTAGACGGGTCCGGGTGGTACTTCCTAAGCATTGATACGTAAAACACATCATGAACTTGTGACAAATCTGGTGGTGGTAGTAACTTGTATGCCACTTCCCCAATCCTTTTAATAATTTCAAACGGTCTGACATTTCTTTGTGATAACTTGCTATTCTTTCTAAATTTGAACACTCCCTTCATAAGTGAAACCTTCATAAATACCCAGTCTCCAACTTCAAATTCTAATTTCCTCCTTTTGATGCTAGCATAATTCTTCTATCTTCCATGACATGTTATTGATCTCACTCTGATGAGCTTAATCTTCTCTATTGTTTCCTGAATCATCCCAGGTCCCATACCTAATTGTTCTCCTCCTTCATTTCAACAAAAATGTGATCTACAAGGTCTTTCATATAATGCTCAAAATGGTGTCATGCCAATGTTGGTCAGATAACTGTTGTTGTATGAGAATTCCATAAAAGGCAGGTGTTCATCCCAACTTCCCTTGAAATCTAGGACACGGGCTCTTAATATGTCTTCCAATATTTGATTAACCCTCTCTGTTTAACAATCAGTTTGCGGATGATAGGCGGTGCTGAAATTCAATCTGGTTCCCAAAGCTTTCTGTAGACTTTTCCATAAACGAGATAAGAAACGAGAATCTCTATTGGAAACAATTGTAATCGGTACATCATGAAGTCTCACAATCTCCTTCGCGTGTGATCTAGCCAAGTCCTACATGCTTGTTGTTGCTCGGGTAGGAATGAAATGTGTTGATCTAGTAAGACGGTCCACTATCACCCAAAGTGTGACATTTGAGTCTGGTCCTTGGTAATCCTGCTACAAAGTCCATAGAAATGTACTCACTTCCATTCTCCTGCAGGTAAAGGTTGAAGAGTCCCACTAGGCTTCTAATGCTCTACTTTAACTGGTTGGCATACCACGCAATGAGCAACAAATCTCATGATATCTTTCTCCACAATAATATCTTCTGAGATCCTTATACATCTTAGTCCCACTTGTATGAATTGAATATCGAGATCGGCTTCCCTCAAAATTTGATTCTTCAAATCTTCATCTTCTGAATCACATAATCTTCCCTTCATCTAATACTTCCATCTCATTCACAAGTCCAATCAGGTTTTTTATCATTATCTGTTAACCTTTGCAACCAATCATCTCTCCTTTGAGCTTTTACAATCTTCTCCTTCAAATCTAGTTTGATAACCAAGGTAAACAACTTTGCTTTCACTCCCTTGATATCTATCTTGACTCCAAGATCTACCAGTATTTCAAACAATTTCCACTCTTGCACTAAGAAGTGTGCCAAAAGACTTCTAGGCTTCCTACTCAATTAATCTGCTACAACATTAGCCTTAACAGGATGATATTGAAGTAAAGTCGAGTCATTCACCAATTCCATCCATCTCCTCTGTCGCATATTTAATTCCTTATGAGAAAATAGATACTTAAAACTCTTATGATCCGAAAATACTTCAAATGTCTCACCATACAAATAGTGTCTCCAAATCTTCAGAGCAAAAACGACGGTTGCCAACTCCAAATCATGTGTAGGGTAATTCTTCACATGGATCTTCAACTGTCTGGATGCATACGCTATTATTTTCCTCTCTGGCATAAGAATACAACCCAATCCCAATAGTGAAGCATCTGCATAGATCTCATACTTGACTCCGCTTCTTGGAAGAGTTAAAACTGGAGTTGTTGTCAACCTCTTCTTAAGTTCCTGAACTCCTTTCTCACAATATTCAGTCCATTGGTACTTCACCTCATTCCTTGTCAAATGAGTAAAAGGTACGGTAATATAGGAAAATCATTCGATAATAACTCGCCAAACCCAAGAAACTTCGGATTTCGGTAAGATTCTTCGGTCTCTCCTAATTTAGTATTGCCTCTACCTTAGATGGATCTACGGAAATCTCATCCTTAGACACCACGTGTCCTAATAATTTCCCCTCATCCTTCTAAAATTCACATTTCTCAAATTTTGCATACATTTGATGATCCTTAAGTGATTGAATCGTAACTCTAAGATGTTCTTATGTTCTTTCTGGGTCTTAGAGTAAATCAAGATTTCATCCACAAATGCTATAACAAATTGATCAAGATACGGTCAAAATACACGGTGCATCATATCCATAAAGGCTGCAGGTGTGTTCGTCAAACCAAAATGCATAATTACGAACTCAAAGTGACCATATCGAGTCTTGAAAGTTGATTTAGGTATATCCTCCTCCTTAATTCTAAGTTGGTGATAACCCGATCTGAGATCTATCTTCGAGAAATACTTAGTCCCCTTCAGTTGGTCAAATAAGTCTTCAATCCTTGACAAAGGATACTTGTTCTTCACTGTAACTTGGTTCAATTGTTGGTAATCGATGCAAAGTCTTAGGGATCCATCATTCTTCTTGACAAATAAGATTGGAGCTCCCCAAGGTGATGAACGATGTCAAATAAATCTCAGTTGGAGTAACTCATCTAATTGATTCTTAAGTTCATTCAACTCAGTAGGTGTCATCCTATAAGTAGGTAGTGCTATCGGAGTAGCACATTGAACTAAGTCGATAGAAAACTTGGTCTCCCTCCTTGGTGGTAATCCGGGTATATCTTAAAATACATCTCCAAATTGATAAACCACATGTATTGAATCAATTCCTTGTTTCCCTTCCATTGCCCACAATTCAATTGTGGCAAGCTGCTCAACCATGTCTGATTTAAGTCCTTTAATCTTCAGTATCGATCCTCCAGGAATTACAAAAGTAATGGTCCTACTATGACAGTTAATCTGCACTTGATATGCAGTCAACCAATCCATACCTAGGTTTACATCATACCCCTCCAGGTCTAAGACTATCAAATCATTAGACATAACAGTCTCTCCCACAACAATGGAACAAGATTTACACACTCTAGTCAATGGTACAGACCCTCATACATGATTCTCTACTAACAAGTCATATTCTAACCCAACACTTTTCAAACCCAATGCATGCATGAAAGAACGCGATATAAATGATAATGATGCACTGGTATCAAATAATACATGTGTTGAAGTAGAGAAAATAGGTAGGATACCTTCCAACACTCCCCGCTACAACTGTTGATCATACACCTTATCTTCTCCCAAGTCGGTAATTTGATTGATGGCATGTAGTTGATCTTGAGGCGGTTGATAAGCTCGCTGTTGTGGTTGTGGAGGTGCTTGGTATTGTAGAGCTGCGGGCATTGATCCCCTTTGTTGGTGTTGCTGTTGAGGTGATGGTACTTGCCTTGGAACAGGTAGTACTTGACCTTGAGCAGTTGGTGGATTATACGGCTTAGGGACGAATTGTTGTGGAGCAAATGAACATCTAGGCTGGGAGTTTTGAGGCTTCAGCCCTTGGAATGCTTCTGATAAGCGGCAATCTCTTCTGATATGACCAACTTTTCCACACTTGTGACACATCCGGTTGTCAGCTTGATCCGATCGAGCCTGTTGGTACTGATGTTGTTGCATCGGCACTCTACTCTCCTCCACTCTTTGCTTTGTGTAGTGTTCTTGTGTACTAACCTGAACTTTTATAAGGATTAATTCGTAACTAATTAAAATATAGGGGTAATTTAAAATTTTGCAAGTGGTTACATATTTGACTTAGACTGCTTGTGATTGGTGGGTTGCTGTCACACCCCGCACTCCTAGACGCACACGTGTCAACACGAGTGATGTCTAGGACGTCAAGGCATGACCTTCACCCTCAAATATTAAAAACTAACTTAATCATTCAAGGTGAGGGTGGAAGCCAACATACACTCCTCAGACAATAATCATCATTTATCTTTTATTTAGAGATAAACTGCGAAAATAATCCGAAAGATCGATAACCTGATTTATTATACATTAATCTAGCATTAAACTAATCAAATGCCCAAATATATTCATCATTATGAATGTGCAATAAAAGTTCTCTTACACGGTTTCAATTATACAAACTCAAATGTACAATTTAATTTTTACATCAAACTAAGATACACATCCAGATCTCACACAAGGCTCCCGGAAACCAAATCCCATGATCTCGTCGATCATCGTCGTAATCCGCTCTATCATGCGCCTATTCTGGAGGCACATCACGCATATGAATATAACCTGAAAAATGTTAAGCCAAATGCTTGAGCTACACGGCTCAGCAAGTAAAGAACACTAACATAAGAGAACACCCAGTTCTTCATATGGTGATGCAAATAATGCAATTACATTTATTAGCATGTACAATATTATGCTTCCATATAATCATGCTATTAATACCATGAGTTCAATAACATAATTAATTTCACATCGTTATTCAACTATACGAATAATAAGTATATCATAAGTTCAATAATATGGGTTCATTGCATAGTAGCAATATACAAGAGAACCCGACCACAATGGTCTAACAACTAGTACCTGATACATGCGGCCATAAGCCTATTTCGTACCATCGTATCATGACCATACAACTGTTTAGTGTATTGGTGTCATCAAGCCATAATGCTATAGTATCATAGTGTCATAATACTACGGAACTGTAATGCGTGTCCGAAGTTTCCTTAGTGCGTTCACGTCATGCCATCGGAGGAAACTTTCCAATTCTTCCCACAGTAACTGGGACCTCTCAGGTTCACACTGATGTATCGAGATCCATTACCGTACCATATATCCACAATGAAGTGAGGATAACATATCTCCTCAATGTCATAACAATATCCCGCTACCAACACCGACAACTCAAGGGTCGAGGACGAGACTATCACAACTGTGAAATATCTCTCAGGGCGTCACAACTGTGAGGCATCCCCAAAGTCCATGGGTATCACAACCGTGAAGCATCCCTCAGTGGTAAGGGTAGTATCAGCGGCCAAATCTGCCGTTCACATAATCACACATAATCCGGGGGCTATTGGGGTAACTGATCCCTCATCTATTTACAACGATACCGAAATCACAATTTATACGACCAATATCAGTCACATGCTTCCCAAGGACTTACTCTGTTGCCTTGATCACACTATAATAAATCTAGGCTCATTAGCTGAAGGTCAAGTCACGGATGACATATTCGAAGTCTTTGTTTCCGAAGCATTCAGTTAGTCAATTCGCTATCGTACTCTTTGTGTTCACTGCGCACCGGTTCATACTTACACTACTCATCATGGTTTGTCGATCTACCTTACTGACTTCACGACATAGCCAAATCCATACATCATGGTGTATAAATATAATGTAAGTATACACCATTTAATTTACGTAAGATGATAACTACGTATGTATCATCATACCACCGTTCTAGTTCCACTATTGGGGAGCTTATAACAGATTTCGAGTACACACTTATATTTCTGTATACCATACTGTGTCACTAATCACGTCTAGGGAACACATCCCGACATTAAGTAATGAGTCTTTCTCAGTTGCACTCATCAACCCGATTGAATTATTACTAGCGATTACTCTTTGAAATTCGTCGCATTCTTCCTAAGATGATTTTCAACACTTACGTCATCTTCCGGTATATCATCACTTTTTGATCCATCACCATAAAATCACAACACTTTCGACTACTACTAATCGGTAGTGCTTACACGAATATTTAGGAGGTTTGGGTTGTCTAACTCCGACTCAGGTTTCTGGATGCCACCAGTATCGCCACTTGTCATGTGCTCACAAATGCATTCGACACACGTCATAAATATAATCTAGCATGTGGACACTAGTTTAAACTAATGAATCACTTATACCAATAATCACTTTCACAAGCATGCGTTTAAATAGAAATGTATTTACATACTACGCTCATTCACCAAGATTATCAAGAATAAACATCTGGACATTCAACAGCCCATCACCACTGAGGATTCAGATTGTCGCTCGATCGTCATTCGCGATCAATCGACACTTGCGATCGATCGCAAGTTACACAGTAGCCCAGAAACTGGGGTTTCTGCCCCATTTCTTCAGCACCTCTTCTTTTCCATTCATAAACACAAATTTTTAGCCATTCAAGGTACCTCCAATTGAGGTCACAACTCAATTTTATTCTATACTACAAAGATAATTCACTTTCTTAACTGATCAGTACATGCATTAACCTATTTTACAAATAACTTACCCTAATCATGGAACCACACAAAAATTCTGAAATTCTCTTTAAGGTAGTGTCTTTACTTACCTGATTTGTAGAAATCTCTCTTTGTAAGAACTCCTTTTGAGCACAATGCTTAATCCCTCTTTTCTTCTTAAAAATATTTCTTCATTTTCTTCTTCACGAGCTTAGGGCTTCAACCTTTCATCTCGCCAATGATTTCCTCTCTCCACCCTAATCACAAGCACATCGTTGCTAAGCTTTCTTCTCCTAACTAGATGATGGAAAAACCAAGAAGCTTCAAGAGACTATCCCTTGGCTTGTCCAAGAAGCTAAACAATAGCTTCTTCAAGAAGCTTCCTCTTGGTTTTACTAAGGTCAAAAAATAAGAATACACCCACTTGGGTGTTACTAGCTTCTTCAATAAGCTATTCTACATGTTTACTATAGTCCAAGAAGGTCATACTCCATTTTGGGTATTGCTAGCTTATATGAGAAGCTACTTTACTTCACTAGTATACATCTATCTAGGTAACACCTACCTAAAGTGTTGCCATATAACACATTTACTTAGCTTGCAACTTCATGTAACAAAATATACCATATTAACGGCATTTCAACTAATTACACTTGAGGCTATTTTAGAGCGCAAAAATTACTGAAATACCTTTGTTTTAAATTTTTTAATTTTTGGGTTCTCACAGATACACCATAGAGTATCAGCATACATAACATCCTTAACGATTTTTGGGGGTTCTAGAAAATTTGTAACCCCTTATCATGTAAATAATTTAAATCCTAGCTTTCCATTTCAAAAAAAAAAATACCTAATTTAATTTAACTGCCCAATGTCTACTATGGGGACGTTTGGGTCGCAAAGGTACATGAGAATTGAAATGCATATGAATTGTAAATCTTATGATTTCAAATTTAAATGAATTGAAATTCTATTGTTTGGTTAACTCATACCCTAATTTTTCTAATTTGTATAACTAGTGTATGTTTCTTTTTTATTTACTATTTTTTTTTCTTAACTCAAAGTATGGACTCTCTTACAAATAAGGATGGCAAAAAGGTTTATTGTATCGGGATCAGGTACTGTACCGGTTCTAGACCAACGGTACCGGTTAGTCCGGATTTGTTACCAAAAAAAAAAAAACATTTTCAAATAAAAAAAAATGGACTAGACCAATTGTCAGATCGGGGGATTGATCGCTGGATCAGAGGTACTGGCTGGACCGGTCGTTTGACTAGGCCAAAATCGGTATGATGGATTACCCTTTTAAAACAAAATACTTAGTTTACGTGGGAATTACAATAAACACCCTCGGGGTGTCAATTATAATTTTCATGAATCGTGAAAATTGGGTGTCTTTTTTTTTCTCACGTGAATTTTAATTCCCATGAGAATTGATCATCCAAACGTAAGAATTGAAATTCACATGTGTCAATTCCAATTTCCACCCAGAATTGTCCAAAGGACATCTTTGAAGGTGACTCATAGGTCATCATTCAACTGATTAAAGGGGAGATGTTGGCAAGTACCCTTGGAATTTGCTTGCTATTATCACTACTATTAGAGCATACCTGAGAGATTTTTCACAAGTTCGCTTCTCCCACTTCTTTATAGATGCTAACCTGCAATCTGCAAATTCACTTGCTAATTATACTCTGGACTAAAACAGGTCTTAACTTCATCACTGTGAATGTTTCTCCAGTGATAGATAAGAGTCATTCATTGATCATATTGTCATTAAGGCTAGGTACTCAGCTTGTCATTATAGGATTAACTCCGGCTGCAGCTACCGCAATTCTCAAGACCCAAGATCGTCTAGTACTATCCGGTCAGCATGTCCCACATGTATCATATGCCAAGAGCCCAGACCTTAATCACTTGTCCCTTGGGTGGACCTTCGAGTGCACCGAGCGAATGGAAGTTTCTACGTACCCTTTGCAGAAGTGAGTTGTTTGCAGCAAAAGGGAACGATGGTCATTCGAGTTTAAGAGAAAGAGAGGAAGGTGAATGAGATGGTAGGATTTTGGGGATCAAAGGAAGGAAAATTGATAAAACTTGGAGAAATTGTGTTTGCTACTGTTTTCAATTGCCTTTGATGATGGTGGAGATGAAGGACCTCATAAGCAGGCTTATGGAGATCTGGACTACCCCAAATATATCAGATTTGTATCCCATATTAGGTGGCTTGGATCTTCAGGGTCTAACCAAGAAGTTGTGGTCTATGAGAATCTATCATCAGAGAAAGAAGAAACAGCAGAGATGATCATGTCCCAAGTCACAGAGATTTCTTGGATGTTATGCTTGACAATGGATTCAGTAATAATCAGATCAACCTCTTGTTACTGGTACTCTCTCTCATCTACATCTAAGTACTATAATCAGTAATTAAGGTCCAAGTACTACAGTCAATAATTAAGGTCTTCAACACAAGGTGTGGAGGAAAAGAAAAAAAATTATCAGGTGATTCAAACCACCCCATTAATTAGGGGAAGAATCTATGGGATACAGCCCTTAGTTTTGAATTTTGAGGAATACCATTTTCAATCCGTATCAATTGGGTCAGACACTACAGACTGCAAATCCAAATTGTTCAATTCCTGTGATTTTGGTATAAAGTTGGGCATTGAATTTTTAAGTTTCTTTTAGCTTCTCAAGATGTTTATAAGGAAATAAACCAAGACTTAAAATAAGTTAAAATTATTTTTTATAAGACAAAATTGCCCTTCTATTGCTTTTTTACCTTGGAAATTTCTTTTACCCCTCACTAGTAAAGTCATAAAATATGATTAAATCCTATCGAGCATGCATTGGGGGATTTTGTTTTTTCAATTTTAAGTTCCCGTAATAAAACATGTTTTGATAAAGAGAGTGTCAAGTTGAGATTTACTAAGTTACACATACATACAAGATTCTATATAAAGAAAGTGCAAAGCTTACAACATTAATAAGGTTAAGAAAAAATGTTTATATCTTTAATAAAGGATATAAATGTTTTGTTTACGTATCTAACTTTAGTTCAAGGATATTATAGTCCATAAATTAGAAAAATGAATTGCATTAGCACTCTTCATCATATGATAAGACGAAAAGTTAATTGAAGAGTGTCTCTATAGTGTAGTACGGAACCTCAAGGGGGGTGTAAATGAAATATCAGAAACAATTTTCTGATGTATGAATGTTTATACATACTTTACTAATAAAAAAAAAGTTTTTGATGTGTTAATATTTATATACACTTTACTAAGAAAAATAGTTGTACTGTGAATGTTTATACAAACTTTACTGATAAAAAAATTATGATGTAAACATACACTCTTTACTGATAAAACAAATTGTGGGTTTGAATGTTTATACACACTCTAATGTTCAAAAAAATAATATGTGATATGTGAATGTGTGTTTATACACATTTTATTGATAAAAAAACAAAATTTGTAATGTGTGAATGTTTATAGACACTTTATTGATGTTTTGGGATGTGTTAATGTTTATAGACAACTCTACTGATTAAAAACAAAAATGGATGTGTGAATGGTTATATACACTTTACCGATAACAAAAATGTGAAAGTGTGAAATTCAGACTTTACTGATAAATAAAAGTAGTGATGTTTGAATTTTTATACATACTTTTTGATCAATTTTTTTGTAAGAGCCGAGTTGACCTGGGTGCATCCCACCGACCGGCCATCCAACGTTGACAATCCAAGGCAGGCGTGCCCCTCACACGCCTGCGCCAGATACCCCTGTTGGCCACGCCGCGTCCGCAAGCCTGGGCAGGCGCGCCCCTCGCCCACCTGC
>JAUPMG010084375.1:0-12745 GCA_031762675.1 Pachysandra terminalis | reverse complement strand
TCCTTATTTCACAATATAATCCTTTTTGTTGTTTCCTCATCTCATGATCACATTAATTATTAATCAAAGGGAACCAGTTTTTTGTGTTAATGCTGTTCAGCATTTTCTTGAGATTTGGCAGCAATCATCAAAATTCTTAATAGTTATATGGACCCATCTAACATCTTAGGATTTATGGTCCTTTAGCATATCTTGACTGCTTATTTTTAGTCAATAGATCCGTATTCATGATAAGAGGGAGAATTTCGAATCCATAACTGACCCATTAAAAATGGCAGAATGTGATCCTTTAGTTCAAGGTACAGTGTCCAACTGTCCATTAAAGAGCAGAAGTATGGCCAGAAAGACAAGGAACAAAGGACATGTAACTTTTGGAATTATATAATTTTTTGATTTATATTGCTGTCGACCGTCATCCATTCAAGAGGTGAAAAACAATTGGAAGGCCGAATCTTTTGATATCTGAGCCACGTTTATGGTTACTGTGTTATAGCCCGGACATGATTTTATTTTGTTTTTTGGGTGAGTGGAGCATGAACTAAGGTTCACATCAATAGGATTAACAAAGTTTTATAGCTACTGCTTACTTGACAATACCTTCATCTATGAGGGGCTTGGGACTGGTATTAACAAACTGCTGGAGTTATATAACAAGCAATGCTTGATGGCGTAGAATGCGAAGGGTGCATCATGATTAATTTAAAAGTAAAATTTATATGATTGCTGCAAGACCAATCATGCTTTATTTGACAGATTGGGTAACTAAAACACTAAATATTTAAAACGAGATTGAAATAAAAGGAGAATCGATTGGAATGGTTTAGCAACTTAATTAAAGACCGGGAAATTTTAGTGAGAAATTATGATTTTGTACAAGTGGAAGGACGTCAAAGAGCAAGGTCATGCTTGGTTAAGGATATGAAATGATATAATTTGATTGAAGGCATGACTTTTGATAGGCTAGAATGGCGGAATTGGATTCTTGCTGTCAACTCCATCTAGTTGGAAACGGCATTGTTGACTGGTTGGTTGGGTGTGAATTTTATATTGGATTCGACCGAAACCATTGAGCATTTCAGAGAGGGGAATCTGCTCTTATTTCTTTTTCTTTGTTTTGATTTTTTTGGGCTGTTCTTTAACATATTAGAAAACCTTGCTATGGGTGGTACTCAATTTCCACCGTCTTTGTGTTCTGCTTTCAAGTTTTCCCTTGTTACGGCAATATTCCTTCATTTGAATGCGGAATCTTACTGGCCTTTCTCATAATAGATGCAAGCAATCAAGTAAGCTAATGGTGTCTGTTACTTTGTTTTGACAGTAATAAGCCTCATCTAGATTTCAGATCTGGAAAATGAGTTTCTAGATCTATGGTTGCTTGCTGTAGAAATTTGCATAAAACAAGTTGCGGTTTACAATTTGTACATAATAGTGGCGGACATATAATTGAAGAAAAGTGCACGGGCTGTACGAGCAGGTTTCAGCAATGAGATATTGTGGTAAAAACTGGCGAGGGATACAGATTTGGTGGTCTAAATTTCATGATATTTCTATAATTCAAAGATATTAGAGATAGTGGCTCATATTCACTAGTCTCTAGATCCAAGGGGGAGGGACCTGAGGGATTTGCCATTTATCGGGTAGGAGTATAATTTGTAACCCTAATTCATTTTTGAGATAGTGGAAACCTCTCTCCCATGAAAGTAGGCTTTGCCGAACCATGTATATCTGTGTGCATTGTTTTGATCTTCGTTTTACTGTGTTTATTATTATTGCTTGATCCCGATCAACAATTGGTATCAGAGTGTTGGTTGATCTTAGCAATAATGGTGAACACTTTGAATGCCAAATACGAATTGGAGAAATTCGGTAGAACAGGGAACTTTAGACTTTGGCAACGAAGGGTGAAAGATCTGTTGGTGCAGCGGGGTTTGGTGAAGGCATTGTATGTGAAATCGAAGAAGCCAGAAAAGATGAGTGATGATGAATGGGAAGAGCCAGAGTTAAAGGCAGCGAGTACCATTCTACTTTGTCTTGCAGAAGAAGTGATGTATCAAGTCATTGATGATGAATTTCCTGCAGGTATCTGAGCGAAACTGGAGAGTCAATATATGTCCAAGTCTCTAATGAATAAGTTTTATCTTAAGCAAAAGCTATATGGGCTTAAGATGGTGGAAGGTGCTGATTTGACACAGCACATAAATACATTCAATCAGATTATCAGTGATCTTCTGAGGATTGATATAAAGTTTGTCGATGAAGACAAGGCACTAATGCTTCTAACATCTCTCCCGGTTTTACGAGCACTTGGTTAAAACCCTAATTTGGGAAAAGAAAACTCTGGAAACAGAGGAAGTTATTGCAATATTTCTATCATATAATCAGTGGAAACAAAATAGTGAGAATCCTCAAGGTGAATTGTTGGTAGCAAAGGGTAATCAGGATCGTGGAAGAAAGAAAGAGAAGGAATGATCGGATAAGAAAAAATTTAGATTGAAATCAGAAGGGAAGATGAAGGACGTAGAGTGCTTTAAGTGTCAAGAGAAGGGATATATGAAGAGGGACCGTCCAAAGTGGAAGAAGGAAAAGGAAGAGAAAAAGAAGTAGAAATCTTCTAACATTGCGAATGTAGCAGAGGATAAGCTCAGATCAGAGTGACGGAGATATGCTTTTGGTTTTATTAGGTTCTGATCGCTTCACAGATTCATAGATCTTAGATTCTGGATGCTCCTATCACATATTCCCACACAAGGACTGGTTGGCACTTATAGGTTAGAAAACTGTGGTAATGTTCTGATGGGTAATGATGCTTCATGCAAGGTCATTGGAATAGGCACGATTAAGATTAAAATGTTGGTGTTGTGAGGACGTTGGGTGATGTGAGGCATGTCTCAGATCTGAAGAAGAAATTTGATTTCATTGCGTACCTTGGACTTTAATGGCTGTGAATATAAAACAAAAGATGGAATTATGAAGGTGACCAAGGGTTCCATGGTGATGATGAAGGGTCAGAAGGTTGCAGGAAATATTTACAAGTTGTTAGGGGACTACAGTTGTAGGTGGAGTTACAATATGTGCAAAATCAGGTACTGATGATACTCTTGTGGCATATGAGGTTGGGGCATATGATTGAGTGTGAAATGATGGAACTTCATAGAAGAAATCTATTGAAGGGGGTTAAATCATGTAAACTGGATTTCTGTAAATACTGTGTTCTTATGAAATAGTGTAAGGTTCAGTTTAAGACAGCTACGCACAGGAGTGAAAGCATTCTTGACTACGTACATTCAGATGTCTGGGGACCAACGAGAGTTAAATCAAGAGTTGAATCTCACTACTTTGTGAGCTTCATTGATGACTACTCTAGGAAGGTCTGGGTCTATTTAATGAAGCACAAGTTAGAGACTTTTACCAAGTTCAGATTATGGAAAGTAGAGGTAGAAAAGCGGACTGGGAAGCAGATTAAATGCCTCAGAGTCAGAATAGATAATGGTACAGAGTACAAGGATACATAAGTTCTAAAATTATGTGAGGAGCATGGCATCAAAAGGCACTTCACAGTTTGAAAGACTCCACAACAGGATGGGGTGTATGGGAGGATGTACATAACTATTGTAGAGAGAGAAAGTGCCTGAGATTGAATGCTGGACTGCCTAAGGGCTTTTGGGCTGATGCAGTAAATATGTGATGCTTCATCATTAACAAATCACCTAGAGCAACACTTGATGGGAAGGTTGCAGAAGAGGTATGGATAGAAAAAGAAATAGATTACTCCTTGATGAGGGTATTTGGGTGTTCTACTTATGTTTATATACCTAGTAATAAAAAGTCAAAGTTTGACCCAAAATCTAAAAGGAGTATCTTTTTCGGGTATAAGAAAGGGGTGAAAGGATATAAGCTTTGGGATCCAGAAACACAGAAGGTGGTGATCAATAGAGATGTAGTGTTTGATGAGAATTTTATGCTTAAATCTTCTAAGGAAGATGAAAAGTATCAGGTAGAAGAAAGTAACAGCAAGGAGACATTGGTGTTGGTGGAGCTGATGATTCAGATAAAGAGAACAATGTTCAGCCAAAAGAAGCATCTAGCATTAGTGAGTAGGAGCATCACAGCATAGCCTTAGACAAACCCAAACGCGCCAAGAAGCCGCCATTTAAATATGGGTATGATGACTTTGTTTCTTTTTGCACTTATAACTAGCAGTGGAGATCCTTCTACTATTCAGGATGCAATCAATTGCGATGAGAAAGTAGATGGATGGAGGGCTTGATGGAAGAAATCGAGTCATTGCACAAGAATAAAACATGTGATAGGGAAACTTCTTCTCTCCCGTGGATGTAGGCTTTGCCGAACCATGTATATCTTTGTGCATTGCTTTGATTTCTTCCATCAAAAGACATGGAGGAACCTTTTCCTAGAGTGAGCATCTTTAAGGATATTGGATCTGTACCCCTGGAACTTGAGAAACTGATTCTTTTAATGTGGCTATTTGCACTTGGACTTTGAACAAAAAAAGTGCCATCATTGTGAGCACATTAACTGGATGCTCATTTTACATCTAGGCCTCATTGTTTGATCTCTGAGAACATTTCGTCAGCCACTTGGTATTCCTTGTGTTTTTGACATTCTTCTTTTCTTGGTTTGACAATGCAATATGCTGTTCACTGATTTTCTCTTGTTTATGCATGTATACACATAACGTATATATAATCATGTAACATGTTCACCAGATTCTTTTACTCACTTATATTAAATAATGACTTTCTGGTTCTCTTATAAAATTCTAATTTACATCTAACTGTGGCTTGTAGTGATGGTTACTATGCCTGGTTACAAGTCAAAGACAATGCGTATCTTGCTGGAAGATGAAGCTATGAGCGTGGATTTCATTTTGGATCCAGAAAAAGAATACCCACACAGGCAAAATCGACTACAAAGTGGCTGTGATTGCAGATGTGACTACAAAAATAAGCTTGTACTGGTAGAATTTCTGGGAGGGACCCACTTGGAAATTTCTCTTGCTGTGGCTTTTCTCTTGGCCCTCCTGTGCTTTTTGTTGAAGAGGAAAGTGAGATGCAACCTTCCAAAACATAAACCTGTAGTAGGGCCAAAAAGGCCAGTAGTAGTGTGAGGCTATCAATGTTTTATGGAGAGGCTAATTTGTACATTATATTGCCAGTAAAAGGTCATTATATATGTGCCCTCTTTTTTTTTTTTCCTCCTCTTTTTCCTGTAAAATTCCAAGACAAAGTCAAAAAGCCTCACAAAAATACTAAGAGGAGTGAAGCCATATATCCAGGGAACCGCCCCCCCCCCCAAAGTTAAAAAAACAGGAAGAAAAGAAACGAAAAGAAGGAAAAAGAAAGAAAACAAATAAAAGAATAACATGAGGAGAGGAGACTGTTTACAGTGAGCAGAGTGTAGTGTTCCTTACATCCCTCATCTCCTTAGATACTTCTAGGGAAATGCATTCTTTTCTAATCCATCTTTTGTTGACATCTCTAAAATCTGTACTTTATTATGTTGGAATGTTCTGATGAAATAAAGGATAGAGAAGGCTCGGTATCATGACGAAATGGTGTTTGTATCTTTAAAGATGAAGGCAGAATTCAATCTGATGCTTCATAATGGGATTAAGGACCCATCTTATGGATGTCTAGATCTTGGAATGTCTTCCAACAAAACTAAACTGTTATAAGACGCAACACTCCATCTTGAGCAGCAGAAATTCTAATATTGTAGTGTGATTTTTTTTCTGCTTTGTGCATGAAACTATTTTCAGAAAGGCCACTCTTGCACCTTCTCTCTTGGAACAGCAACCTGAGCTTGGAACGGAGGTAGACTGTCAATAAATGGAGGTCCAAGATCAGCTGAGACTGCATCGGCTATAACCTCTTGAAATTGTGAAGTGTGTTAGCTGGGAATGTTGAAGATGATTTCTTCGGGAAGATTAGTCATTAATTTCTTGTGCTTCACCTATTTTTTAAATTACTTATCTGATTTTGTTGATTCTTCTCAGCAATCAACTGTAGAGAGCCTCTGCCTAAACCCCAAGTTGGTGAATGGATGCAAAGTGAGGAACGCACATGCTGATTCAAAAGTTGGAGACGGTATGTTCAGTTTCTAACATTTACATGCTCAATGCACAATTGATTTCATAGAAACTTCTCTCTGCACAAGATGCTCTTTTATATTCTTGTTATATAACTATGGTTCACCTGCTTATTAATTTGGGGTGTCCAATTGATTGGTCACTTCTTTCATTCAATTTGAAGAATAATATGCCAAGAACCAAAACAACATAGTAAGATTACAACCTTTATTAAAATTTCAGCTAAAACCATTAGGTAATGTTCCTGTTTTATACATCAGGTGTTGATAACTTCTTGAGATTACTAAAACTTCCAACTCTGGCGCCTTCAAGATGCACATATTTTCCATGATTTGGCAGGTTAGGTTAATAAGCTTTGAGACTGCAACTGTGATAAATGAATCCTGAAATGGTTTATAATACAAATCATTAATAGACATGACTCCTGCTCAAGAGACTGGTGACATATTGCACACTATTAGTTTGTGTGTGTGATCAACCCATAACCAACGGATTGTTGATTATATTCATTGTTCAACTCATAATCAGCGGACGATTGATTATAAGTGTGTGATCAACCCTTAATCAATGGATGATTGATTATATTCATTATATAATTTTGCACCATCTTCCTTAGAAATCAAGGCATCTATCCGGTGGAGCAACAAATCGAAATAATCTTGACTCTTGATTAGGCTGAGACATACGTAACGGCTTCCAGCATAAAAGAGGCTTCCTCTACGGCCGATGATGCCTGAAGCTTTGAGGACTGCATAGCAGTCTTGATCTTCCTCCCTCTCACACTTCAACCATGCATAAGCTGCCATGAATAGTCTCAGTATGCTACAATCATAGTTAGAAATGATTATGGTAAATTATGTTCTTGCTCAAGAAAGCCTGTGATATTACTTGTTTCGAGTCTCAAACAAAATATACCTGGAGAGGGTCCATGGACCTTTTGAAAATAGGTACAGTACTGCACTGGTAGTTCCTGGATGGAGAAACCTTTTGATTTCGAAAGGCGTTTGCTCAATTTATCCCATCTATTCCTCAAATTTTGGTACCCAAATTCAAATATCTCCTTTCCTCCTTTAAGAACTACTTTTAGAAGCTTGAGAGCTCTCAACTGTGTATCATGAGAAATGGTGTTTGTGTTCATGGTGACATATTGTGACATTCTTTGGTATACGCCCTCATCCTTTATCAAAGCCCACCTGTAGAAAGCTAGTAGTGTCATACATCATTTTGTTGATCTTTAGTAGTAATAGGAGTACAGATTTTAGAATAATAGAAGTGAGAACTGGAAAATACCCAAATCTGCTGCCTGCATGACCAGTAATCTTAGGCAATGTGAAGATCATTACGTCTTCGTTTGCAGGAGCTTGAATTGCTGTAAAATGAGGCCTGTAGTAGGCGTAATCATGAATTGTCTTGACATTAGGGCCTTGAAGAACTGCCTTCTTCAGTTGACTGTCAGGATTGTTTGGTGAAGTTACCAATTCAATGAAGTTCATGGAGGAATCTGATATGTTCTTCCACAAGGAGGTATTTCCTTGGAACTTAAAAGCTACAGACTTGAAGAAATCTGTCTGTAATTGATAAACCTATAACAGATACAAACAATCAATCTATGAATGCCGAGGCAAAGTCGGTTACACTATACATGAAATCACATTTTTCAAACAAGTTACATATGTGGATATTGTTTCTGTTCATGTGAGAGTGACGGCCTTAATCAGAGAATTAGAAACTGTTGAGTTAATCTTGTTTTTACAGACAGTAATACAGCCTTAAGTTATGTACTAAAGACTGCAATTAGTATGTAATGTATTTAAAGTTTGATTGATGTGCAGTTCATTTCATTAACAATCCATCAATGGTGATAACTAGTCAAGTTTCAGGACAAACTGGGTAAAAGGGGATCGATGCTACGATTATTGCAGGTGAAGATGAATTTCCTGGTGAAAGAGCATGAACTGCTGCATTAAGTTGTATGGAGCCAGCACCGAAGACGATGAATCTTCCCTCTGTAACTGCATTTCCAACCATTGCGTGCAGCTCGCGGATGTGCTTAACAAGCTCCATTGAGATGCGGGAGCCATTGGTAAACCTGTAACTCATTCGATGCCACCCTGCTACTACAACTGAGCTTTCCTTTGCATTTTGCATCCAAAATGGCTCCAAGATTAATGGATCCCCACTGCAAAATATTTTTGTTAACAACAAAAAAAGCAACTACAGTGGAAGTTTTAACCTGTAGATATCAATTTATTGATGTGTTCCCTATTTAGCATTAATATGGAATTGCCTTGGGCCACTGACTTACATATTTTCTGCCAGTGATTTGTATAGCTAGTGTAATTTGTTGAATTATTGAAAACTTCATGAACTTTTCAGAAAAAAAAGAAGATTTGTGTGTTTTTCAATGCTAGGAAATAAATAATCGGCGAATCATTGAGACTAAATTTTCATAATGAAGCAAATTCAATGTAACAACAACTGGTACAGAAGCGGCTATAAACTGGAGAGTCTTCACCAATTTGAAAGACCACTCGATCTAGTTGAAAATTTGAAATGACTATGAGATATTGAGATGTAATCTCAGGCTATACATAATTATGTAGAGAGAGAGAGAGAGAGAGAGAGAGAGAGAAAGATGTTACCTATTAACATCTGTAGGACACCCAGTTAAGAATTGAGAGCAATCAGGGCCTGAGTAACAAGAATTGCACTAGCAAACGGGTTTTGATCCTTCCAATAAGAAACCATCTAAGAAAGCTTGGCCATGACCGGAGCATGAAAGAGATGCGACCCTCTCGGCTTCGATTGCAGCGTCTCTAGTCCAAGTGATCTGCTCCCACTCACGATGTAGAACCAGAATAAACAACAACACATTAACCATAACAGAGAAAGATAGAAGAAAATAGTTGAAGAAGAAGCCATGGATGTTATAAGCCATGGGTTCCTTCTTGGGAGCTAGCTCTCTATTATTGTTGGATTAATCAACAACCTATACCTTTTATATCTTTTAAGAAATCACCACCTCGTTCGTTGATTGTAATATTTTTATTTATTATTTTTTTATCTTCCACCAAAAAAAAAAAAAAAGAATAGATAAATTTGATTAAAAGGAGACATATCTGACTCTTCTCTAAGCTTTACAGCTATAACTATCAACATATCACAAGGAGCAGATAAGACGGTGTGGAGTCTCTCTACAAATGGGGAATTCACTGTAGCTTCAACCTAGAGTATACAATTTGTCCAATTCAACTGAAGACTCTATGTGACTCCAACTTTGGAGGTTACCTTGTGCACAGAAGATCAAGCTCTTTTTGTAGAAATGATTGCACAATGCTATTCCCACCAACCACCTCATTAGCCATAGACCGAGCATACAAGAGGTACCATGTTTTCTATACCATGAAATGGTGGAGACCCCTGTGCACCTTTTTCATGATTGTTCATTTTCTCGAGCTCTTTGGTTTACTGCTTTTCATAATCGAGTGGAGGACTTTGGAAACTTCAACTTAATATTGAATTGGTTCAAGCATCTGATGAAGATTAAAGAATGACCAACATCCTTGCCCCATTTTTTGGCTTCATTTGCTTGTTTTTGTTGGACTATTTGGCTCCAACGTAATGATTGTCTATTCAATGGTCTCAAGCCTAATCTCCAAACAGCTATGTATAGACTTAACTCTTTGCTTAGGGATGTTCAATGGTTACAAGAGGATGCTTTAGCTGCTAAAAGGAAACAACAAAGCAAACATGAGGAAATCTCTATCAGATGGACCCCATCTCAATATGGGTTTATCAAATTGAACTTTGATGGTGCTGCAAGAGGCTTTTCGGGTCCTGCTGCTATTGGAGGTGTTTTTCGGGATTGTAATGGCCAATTCTTGGGTGGGTTTGCTAAGAGAATCGGGAACACATCAGCTTTGATTGCAGAGGTTACAACAATACTTGAAGGAGTTGAGATAGCACATAGAGAAGGTTTTTATCATCCCTACATAGAGGGTGATTTTCGAAACATTATTAACTCGATTAAGAAACGAAACCTTAAAGAAGCACCATGGCTCATTCACGGAATACTAGCTGAAATATGAGAAGGATTGGATCACCTCTTAAGAGTCAAAGTGATTCATATTTACAGAGAAGGTAACTATATTACTGATGAATTGGCAAATTATGTTTTGGATTATACAAATAGTACGTAGAGCCAACCTCCTGATTTTCTCAAATCAACTCTCGTAGGGATGATTTGATTGGGAAAACTACTCCTAGAATTGTGAAACTCATATGTAATTTTGTTTGTTTTATAACATATTTGGCTTTTCTTACCAAAAAAAAACTCTTCTCTAAGCTTGGGGACACGTGCATGCACGTGCAACATTGCTGTCTATTGGCTATTTAGAAGTATTTTAAAGGAATTGGGATCCTCTCAAGTTACAATCACCTAATCAAATGACGACATGTGGAATGAAAATATCATCTTATTAATGATAAAGTGAATTTTTCTTTCGATTTTTGTGCTTAAAAATTTAAAATATATTTAAAATAGGTTTTTATCCTACATGTCGTCCTTCGATTGGTTTCAAATCGTGAGTGAAACTTGAGAGGATCCGGATCCGTATTTAAAAGCCTATTTGTGTCATCAAATTGTCTCTCATTGGCCACCATGTTTTTTTTTATTTATTTTTTGGTCAATAGAGGATATTCATTCATTAACCAGTGGGACTGGAGGGAGGAGTCGTTCTCCTAATTAATCAACATACAATATTATACCAAAAAAAAAAAAGGGTCAACATACAATAGAGATGGCAATTGGGTGGGTTTCGATAAGTTTATATTAGGGTATTAACGGTTTAGCACTCAATTCAAACCCATACACTTAATAAACAGGTTGAAATAATCAAATCCGCACCTAATCTGCTTTAACCCGTTTGGCCAGTCTTAGTCTTGACTTGTTTAATTTTACTAAATTTTTTATCATTTATTTTTAAATATCTCATCTAATGTATCTTGTATAATAAGCCTGATTACAAGTTGTAATGATTTTATAATTTAATACACATTGCTTTTTATAATCTTAATGTAAACATTACTAATGCAATATAACTTATAATATTCTAATTTCCTTTTCTAATGCTCCAGTCTCAAGCAAGTTAGCAACATAGAGAGAGAGAGAGAGAGAGAGAGAGAGAGAGAGAGAGAGAGAGAGAGGAAAATGGGAAAGAAAATACCCTATTGTGTATGTGCATATATCCATACCTTTGATGAGTAACTCCCTTGTTGATAAACCTATTTGGGCTTTGACTGCTAATGGTCATTTGGGCCTTGACTGCTAATGGTCATTTTTCTATGGTTTTAGATTAAAGATTTATTTTTAAGGGAAAATTATCAGAACCCCCTACTTTAGGCAACTTATTGCCCAAAAGTATTGACCAAATCAATTCACCAGTGCGGTATACCTATACAAAAATATTTGGGATACAGTCCTCTGCCATATGACAGAGTACAAATCAGGTATTGTTTGCAAAAATTGCTGTTAAAAAAAAAATCAAAATACCTAAACTACCCTTAAACCTTTCCCTCCCTCGTCTCTTTCTCTCTCTATATGGAAAGCACTCCTCCCTCTCTCTTTGTCTCTCCATACAAACCCTTTCTTCTCCCTCTCTATGGCTCCATTGGAACAGTTCTGGTCGAAGCTTTCTCTCTGTCGCTCCATCGGAACAGCTCCAATCCAAGAGTTCTTCTTCGCCCCTCTCTCTCTCTCTCTCTCTCTCTCTCTCTCTCCATACGAACAGTTCAAGCGTGAGGAGTATTGAATGGAAATCGAGACAATGCAAGTTAGACAAGTTTCCAAGATGGGCTTGAGGAGGGCTTGCCTCTCAATTCCTAAGCATCCTACTTTGAGATCTTCATTGCACAAACATAATTGAATAGGTTGGAGGAACAGAAAACCAAGAAACAGATGAAGAAGTGAAAAATCTATATATCTTATTAGAAAAGGATTTAAAGTCAATTGTTCTTTAAATTATGTTCTTTTCTAGTTTTGATTTGCCATTTATCGGAAAGTGAAATTTTGAAGCTCTGATGCACACTCAAATCTTAAAGAGTGCATTTAATTGCACACTCAAATAGGCTTAATTGCATCAAAGTACACTCAAAGTGTCCATGGTGGTGGTTGGGTGGTGCAAGGGTTGCATCATAAATGTGCTAGGATGCACCAAAAGTGATGCAAGACAGGCAGAGTCAGTGGTGCACCCTTGCAGAGTTGGTGGTGCATCCTTGCACAACCAACTTTGGAATGCAATCATAAGAGGTTGTGAAAGAAATCTCCACAACTTTGGAGCAAGGCATGCACACCACTAAGTGTATGTGCATGCCTTGCACCAACTATAGTTGGTGGTGGTGATGGGTGGTAAGAGGTGGTGGTGGTGGTGGTGGTGGTGTAAGGGTTGCACCATAAGTGGGCTAGGATGCACCAAAGTGATGCAAGACATGCACAATCAATGGTGCACCCTTGCACAGTTGGTGGTGCATTATTTCACAACCAACTTTGAAATGCAATCATAAGCATGGTTCAAAATATCGTATCGAGGTAGCGTATCGGTCGGCTCGAAAACGGATACGTATCGAGTATCGACACGG